>PVKP010048180.1:0-14617 GCA_004027715.1 Plecturocebus donacophilus
AAGCACTACACATGGACGGGAACAACCAGTATCAGCCATTCCAAAAACATACCAAAAGGTAAAGAGCATCACCATAATGAAGAATCTACATCAACTAATGGGCAAAACAGCCAGCTAGCATTACCAGAAGCTGTGATTTTCGTCTCTGATAAAACAGACTTTAAAACAACAAAGAATACAAGAAACAAAGAGGGACATTGCATGGTGGTGAAAGGATCAGTGCAACAAGAAGAGCTAACGATCCTAAATATATACGCACCCATTACAGGAGCACCCAGATACATAGGGCTAGTTCTTAATGACTTACAAAGAGACTTAGACTCCCACACAATAATAGTGGGAGACTTTAACACTACCCTGCCAATATTATATAGATCAACGAGATAGAAAATCAACAAGGATATCCAGGACTTGAACTCAGACCTGGAACAACTAGACTTAACAAATATTTACAGAACTCTCCTCCCACAAATCCACAAAACATACATTTTTCTCAGTATCACATTACACCTATTTTAAAAGTGACCACATAACTGGAAGTAAATCACTCCCCAGCAATTGTATAGCATTTCACAGGTTTAAATAAAATATTAGTTGGCTGCTTATTTGTTATTTTCATCCCCTATTCCTTCCTGTCTCCATTGTTAAACACAATTATTGGCATAAAAGAGGTTTTTAATATCCTATTTTGACTGTATTCTAGCCTGGGCAATAAAACAAGAATCCCATTCTCTCTCCCTCTTTCTCTTCCTCTTTCTTTCTCTCTTTCATTCTTTTTTTCTTTCTTTTGCTGTTTCTTTCTTTCTGTTTTCTTTTGCTGTGCCTTTTCTCTCCTTTTCAAAAATCTCTTCCTCTTTCTCTCTTTCATTCTTTTTATTCTAAAAAAAAAAGAAAGAAAGAAATGGCAACGATATGAGTAATGAGGAAGTCAAACTGTCACTGTTTGTTGATGATATGATTGTATACCTAGAAAACCCTGAAGACTCATCCAAAAAGCTCCTAGAACTGGCAAATGAATTCAGCAGTTTCAGGATACAAAATTAATGTTCACAAATCAGTAGCTCTGCTATACAACAACAGTGACCAAGTTGAGAATCAAATCAAGAACTCAACCCCTTTTACAATAGCTGCAAAATATAAATGAAATACTTAGGAATACACCTAAGAAGGAGGTGAAAGATCTCTACAAGGAAAACTACAAAACAATACTGAAAGAAATCATAGACAACAGAAAAAAATGGAAACAGCCCATGCTCATGGATGGGTAGAATCAATATTATGAAAATAACCATACTGCAAAAAGCAGTCTACAAAGTCAATGCAATTCCCATCAAAATACCACCATCGTTCTTCACAGAACTAGAAAAAACAATCCTAAAATTCATACAGAACCCAAAAAAAGCCCTCATAGCCAAAGCAAGACTAAACAAAAAGAACAAATCTGGAGCATAACATTACCTGCCTTCAAACTATACTATAAAGCTGTAGTCACCAAAACAGCATGATACTAGTGTAAAAATAGGCACATAGACCAATGGAATAGAATAGAGAACCCAGAAATAAAGCCAAATACTTACAGCTAACAGATCTTTGACAAAGCGAACAAAAACATAAAGTGGGAAAAGGACATCTTATTCAACAAATGGTGCTGGAATTATTGGCAAGCCACAGTAGAAAAATGAAACTGGATCCTCATCTCTTGCCTTATACAAAAGTCAACGCAAGATGGATCAAGGACTTAAATCTAAGACCTGAAACCATAAATATTCTAGAAGATAACATTGGAAAAACCTGTCTAGACACTGGCTTAGGGAAAGACTTCATGATCAAGAACCCAAAAGCAAATGCAACAAAAACAAAGATAAATAGTTAAGACTTAATTAAACTAACAAGCTTCTTCACAGCAAAATAAATAATCAGCAGAGTTAACAGACAACCCACAGAGTGGAGAAAATCTTCACAATCTATACATTCAACAAAGAGCTAATATCCAGAATCTACAAAGAACTCAAATCAGCAAGAAAAAAACAATCCTATCAGAAAGTGGGCTAAGGACATGGATAGACAATTCTCTCTCTCTCTCTCTCTCTCTTTTTTTTTTTTCTTGAGACGGAGTTTTGCTCTTGTTGCCCAGGCTGGAGTGCAATGGTGCATTCTCGGCTCACCACAACCTCTGCCTCCTGGGTTCAAGAGAGTCTCCTCTCTCAGCCTCCCAAGTAGCTGGGATTACAGGCATGTGCCACCACGTCTGGCTAATTTTTTGTATTTTTAGTAGAGATGGGGTTTCACCATGTTAGCCAGGATGGTCTCGATCTCTTGACCTCATGATCCAACCACTTCGGCCTCCCAAAGTACTGGGATTACAGGCATGAGCCACCACACCCAGCCAGACAATTCTCAAAAGAAGATATAGAAATGACTGACAAACATGTGAAAAAATGCTCAACATCACTGATTATAAGGGAAATGCAAATCAAAACCACAATGTGATACCACCTTACTCCTGCAAGAATGGCCATAACCAAAAAATTTAAAAAAAAAATAGATGTTGGCGTGGATGTGGTAAAAAGACAACACTTTTACACTGTTGGTGGGAATGTAAACTAGTACAACCACTATAGAAAACACTGGAAATTCCTTAAAGAACTAAAAGTATGTCTATAATCTGATCCAGCAATACCACTATTAGGTATCTACCTAGAAGAGAATAAGTCATTATAGGAAAAAGGTAATTGCTCATGCATCATATTGTCTATAGCAGCACAAATCACAATTGCAAAAATATAAAACCAGCCCATATGTCCATCAATCAACTAGTAGATAAAGAAAATGTTATATATATATATATTACATTGGGTATGGTGTACACTGCTTGAGTGATGAGTGCACCAAAATCTCATAAATAAAACCAACTTAAAAAGTAATGGGGCAGCCAGTGTGGAAAACAGTATGTCAGTTCTTCAAAAAAAATTAAACATATAATTATGATATAATCCAGCAATTCTACTTTAGATGTTTACCCCCAAATAATTGAAAGCAGGGACCCAAACAGATACTTGTAAACTCATGTTCATAGTAGTCTTATTCACAATAGCCAAAAGGTGGAAACATCTCAAATGTCCATCAACAGATGAATGGCTAAACTAAATTAGAATATACATACAATATTATTCAGATTTGAGAAGAAACAATGTTCTGACCACATGGATGAACCTTGAAAACATTACACTAAATGAGATAAGCCAAACACAAAGATAACAAATATTGTTTGATTCCATTTATATGAAGAAACTAGAATAGGCAAATTCACAAATGCAGAAGTAGAATATTGATTAGCAGGGGCTGATGGAAGTGAGGAATGGAGAGCTAGTATTTGGTGGGTACAAAGTTTCAGTTTGGGGTAATGAATGTAAGAGTTCTGAAGATGAATTATGGTGCTGGTTGCACAACAATGTGAATATAATTAATGACACCAAATTGCACACTTAAAATGGTTAAAATGATTAATTTTAAGTTATGTAGATTTGACCAAAATTAAAAAAAGAGAGAGAGGGCATTTTGTCCTCATTGCCTTTTGTGCCACATTTAAAGAAACTTCTTGGCTTCCAATATCACTATTCTAGTTGAAAAGCAAAAGAAATTTTGTTTTTCCTTGTGATAGGCATGTTTTTGTTCTCATTCATTTTTAGGTTTTTTTTTTTAGCATTCCTGAGAGATCCTTGAATGTGTGATTATCAAAACATCTATATTAAGAATGATTCTTACTAGATTTTTCTGGGGCAGAAATATGCCCCTCATTTTGGGATCAAGAAATTTAGGCTAGGCGTGGTGGCTCTTCTTTATAATCCCAGCACTTTGGGAGGCCGAGGCAGGTGGATCACCTGAGGTCAGGAGTTTGAGACCAGCCTGACCAACATGGTGAAACCTTGTCTCTACTAAAAATACAAAATTAGCTGGGTGTGGTGGCACAAGACTGTAATCCCAGTTACTTGGGAGGCTGAGGAAGAATTGTTTGAACCCAGACGGCGGAGGTTGCAGTGAGCTGAGACTGCACCACTGTACTCCAGCCTGGGTGACAGAGTGAGACTCTGCTTCAAAAAGAAAAAAAAAAAAAAAAGGAAATGTAAATGAAATCAAATATTAATAAGTCCTAGATTTTACATCCTTCTAGGAAGCATGGAGGTACATCCTAATATTAGCTAACTCTCATTCTGACATGGACAGCAGGTTGACAACATTAATAAACCAGCCGGATCACCTATATCCTTGCCGCTTAAAGTGTGATCTATGGACCAGTGGTGACAGCATCCCTGGATCAGTTTATTAGAAATGCTTAGTCTTGGGCACAATCTCAGACCTACTGAATTGGAACCTGCATTTTGCCAAAACCCCAGGTGTTTCCTAGGCACATTGAAGTCTGTGAAGTACTGATCTACACTACTTTCTTAAATGCAACACAATTTTTTTTTCTTTTTTAAAAATTATTTTTTACCTTTTTTTTTTTTTTTTTTTGAGATGAGGTCTCACATTCTGTCACCCAGGCTAGAGTTCAATAGCACCATCATGGCCCACTGCAGCCTCGACCTCCTGAGCTGAAGCCATCTGCCCCAAAGCAATGGGGCACTTTGGCCTCCCAAAGTGCTGGGACTACAGGCATAAGCTATCATGACCAGCTAGAAGTTTCTTTCTTCTTGAAGAAAGAGTTAAAAGTAGAGAACAAACATTTGCTCAAGATTTGCTGGAAAATAGATTCTGACATATGAACCAATGTTATCTCATTTAATTCTTAAAAAAAAAAAAAACAGCAGTATAGATTATTGCTCCCATTTAACAGATGAAGAAACTGAGCCTTAATCATCCCATTGTCACCCAGCTAGGAAGTGCCAGGACTGGCATTTGACTCTGGGTGTTTTTAAAACTGATGTTTTTCTCATTACACCAAAATACCTTTTAAGCATATGAAAGAAGGCATTCTAAAACCGTTTGGAATTAAAAATTACTTAAGAATTTCACTAAGAAAAACATGGTATGACTCAGAACCATAAAACTATCAACACTGAGCATTTATTTTATCTTGCACTGTGCTTTCCTTTGTTAATCTTGACAATAACCAGGTAAGGCAAAAGTTATCTTCATTCCGCAAATAAAAAACCCTGAAGCTCAGAGTAGCTAAAGGTTTGCCCACAGTCATAAAGCAGTGAGTCAGAATTGGAATTAAGGTGAGAAGCCTCAACTGTTAACCACCAATACACTGACAGTCTACTCTCTGAAGCCATTTAGACACTTAGAAAGCCAAAGTAACTCCTTTGCAGATGTTAGCTGTTGTTTGGAGCCAGCTGGATTAATATATGGGGTATTTGACTTTCCTTAATGTGTCTAAATAAAACCATGTGGGTCCCACCCATTGTATTATGTCTGGCTTTGCCCGACATTATTGACCAATACTTATTACTATTATTTTAGAGACACGGTTTCACTCTGTTGCCCAGGCTAGTGCAGTGGTGTAAACACAGCTCACTGTAGCCTTGGATGCCTGGACTAAGTGATTCTCCTGCCTTAGCCTCCCATGTAACTAGGACTACAGGTGGCAGGTAATGCCACCAGGCTTGGCTATTTGCTTGTTTGTTTTTTGTAGAGATAGAGTCTCATGAAGTTGCCCAGATTGGTCTCAAACCAGTAGCCTCAAGCGATCCTTCAGTCTAGGCCTTCCAAAGATCTGAGATTACAGATGTGAGTCACTGTGCCTGGTCCTCAATGCTTATGAATGTGTGAGGTCCTGCGGTCAAATCCTCAGAAGAGTGTGGCCTGAAAAGCTTAACGTGATGTGGTCTTGTGCCTCCTGGCCCATTCTCTCTCCTTTTATGTGACTTGTCTCATGGCTCTGGATGCCCAGCCAACCTGCCATGCTCTTATCATTTCCTAAAGTAGTCTGCCCCTTCCCCACTCAGCTCCTTTGTACAGGCTGTTTCCTTGGTCTCTAAGGCTCACTCTCCTCTTTGTTATCTGAAGCTTACTCATTCTTTCTTCAGGTCTCAACCTGCATCTCACTTCCTCAGGGAAGCTTTCCCCAATCCTCTTGTTTAGGTCAGACTCCCCTGTTGGTCACTCTTATAATCCCCTGTATTTCTCTATTAAAGCACCCATCACAAGTGTAACTTAGTAATTATTTCCTTAATAATTTCTTTAAGGTATAACTTCCCCCACTAAACTGTAAGTTCTAAGAAGCCAAGAACCATATTTTATTTTATGATACTGTCTCCTAGAACACATATCTGGCATATAATCAAGGTCTAATAAATATTTGTTGAATAAAGCCAGGTGTAGTGGCTCGCCCCTGTAATCCCAACACTTGTGGGAGGCCAAGGCAGGAGGATTTCTTGAGCCCAAGAGTTCCAGACCAGCCTGAGCAACATAGCGAGGACTTTTCTTCACAAAAAAATTTAAAAATTAGCCAAGTGTGGTGATACATGCCTGTAGTCTCAGCTTCTTGGGAGACTGAGGTGGGAGGATCACTTGAGCCCAGGTGTTAGAGGTTATAGTGAACTGTGATTGCACCAGTCTAGTCTGGGTGACAGAGTGAGACCCTGTTCCTAGAAAATATATATATACATAAATATATGTATATGTATGCATATAATATATACGCATACATAATACATATATACATACACCCTTGTATTATACACATATTATTTATACATAATAATATAAAACATGCATATAATATACATATATGCATGTATATATATAAAATTATATATCTTTGTTGAACAAACCAATGCATTTCAATGTTTATAAAATATCTTTTGTGAACTACAAAGTTTTTGATTTTTGACACAGAGTCTTGCTCTGTTGCCCAGGCTGGAATGCTGTGGTGCGATCTCGGCTCACTGCAAACTCTGCCCCCAGGTTCAACCGATTCTCCTATACAAATGATATTGACATTATCATTATTTGTACTCTGATTACTTGAAGTTTATTTTTTATGTTAATGATGTTGGTAATAAATAATGAATTTGTATGTGTTAAACAAATTATAATAACTTTTTATTATAATAGCTGAGCCTAACTTTGGCCTGCATTATAGCTTTAGGTGACATGTATGGGAAGGGCCTGAGTTAACCGGGCACAGGCAGGATGATTTTCATTTGATCAACTGAACTGTAACAGGAATCTGAGCTAGGTGAAAAATCTCTGAATTCCTCACTTGACTTCTTTCCGATAAGGTGGATGAGTTAATCCTAAGAGATTCATAATCAAACCAGAAGAGTTTTGGCAATCTTTCTGGTTCTACTTGTTCCCAGGAGAAAGTATGTGTTTGCAGACAAATGTGTTTGCTTTATTTTTGATCAGAAAACATAGACCAAGTTATGCAAGGTGCTTTCAATTTCTGCCAGAGTTGCCAAAACATGAAAATAAATTCAGTGCTGAAATTTATAAAATAGTTTTATAAATGCCCTGAACCCTGGTATCTGCTACTTTTCTGTTTTTAAAGAGATTTTTGTTGTTTTTATTCCTAATCTCCTATTTTACAGCATATTAAGTAGACTCTAATCCTTTTGGGCAGTAGGCATGATTTACATTTAAAAAAATATTGCATGCCTTTTGCCTGAGCTATCTGCAGTTCAAGAAGTAATCACATTTAAAAGAGGAGTTGGCAAAAACAAAGCTATTATCCCTACTAAAGCAATAGATTTCATACGCTATGGTGTCTGGTGCATTAAGCTTTCTTTAGTGTTTCTCAAATTAAAATAATATATAACTTCCTTTTTGACTAAAATGAAGCTATCTTAACTACAGAATCTCTAAGGACTAACCAGTCTTTAAGTTCATGGTATATTCAATCATGTGTGGGAAAGCACTTGGTAAACATGTTAAGGTACTTAGTAAAGAGTCTATCCAAGAGTAATTACTGTGGTTATAAGTATTTTTTTAAATTGATGCATAATAAATATACATTGATTCAGAGGGTCATAAGTTTTCTTACTCTAATTTCATAGAAATCATTTTAGCTTTTAAGTGCATTGACTCTTGAATTTGGGCATTTTGATTGTCTTAAATAGATGTGTATATTCTAAATCCACACTATGAGTTTAAGCAAATAGGGTTAGGATTAGGGTTCAGGTTTAACTGCTGAACTGTCATGTTTGTGTTTGATCAACTGCTGTAGAGCCCCTGAGTTACCCAGACAAAACCAGAGTCTCTCATTAGCTTAGATGGAGACTATGGTTGTTTGTTCACTTATCCAATGAGTATAATGAGCATATAATATGTTCAAGCCACTATCCTAGGCCTTTGGGAAGTTTGGTACAGTGATGTACAAAACCTACTAGATCCCTCAGGAACTTATATTCTAGCCAAATAGTGATGATATTAGTAGTAGTAATAATAGATTAACATTTATTGAGAGCTTATTATATGCTAGATACTGCATTAAAAATCTTATGCAGATTATCTCATACAATCCCCACAACCCTATGAATAGGAGCCATTATTATTTTGACTCTCATTTTAAGATTAGAAGAGGGGTTATATAACTTACTGAAAGTCGAGTTTGAAGTTTTTTAGCTATAAACCAAACGGATGTTCAAAGACTTAACAGCAGATATGACAAGAACATCCAACAGTGGAAAAGGACCATAGTCATAGCCCTGCAGCAGGGTCCAGGCGACCAATAAATTCTCTTCTCTTTAATTCCTGAATTACAAGTACATCCCAGTGTTTGGGGGAGGATCAAATAGACTGAGAAATTAGCCTGTAGGCTGAATATCAGGTCTAAACATAAAACAAGATATTTGCAAGAACTTGGTAAATAAAACATTAAGCTGAGAATTCAATTCAGCAGATACTTTATTCTGTGCCAGACATCATGTAAGACTCTCAGGGTAGAGAACAGAAATGAGGAAGTGGTAAACTTTCATCTCAAGTAGTTTGGAATAGGAAGAGAGCCAAAGTTTAGTCTTGATTCCTATTTGAGGCTTGGTGACTCTTAGAGAGTCACTAGCTTCCTGGAGCTTCTTGGAAAACATTAATTTTCTAATCTGTGGAACTCAGGGAGGGAGCAGGGCAATTATTTTTTAAGGGACCTCAAGTCATCAGTGACTACTTCCAAAAGATATGCAACTTCCTTCCCAAACATATTGTATTCCATTTAGCTGATACTGTTTTCTTTTTGGTGATACTGTATTAGTCTGAAATTTGAAACTCTACAAGGCAGTAAAATTGTTTTGAACTGTTAAATAATTTGGTCTAAGTAAGTTATGTACATAGCCATGCAATTATGTGAATTGCTGTTATTGATGTTGAAATGTAACTATTTACCCAATGAAAGTTAAACGTGTTCCCTAATTAAAGTATTTTAAATTCATGCCGGTATTTGTACAGTTTGAGATGCCATAATTATATTCAAATGAATTCTTGGTGCTTCAGGGAATATATGGCCATAGAAAATAAAAAGAATCTTCTGTGACTGGGCAATTTATTTTTTGTTGTATTATGCTAAAGCATGATTTTTTTCACATGTTGGATGATAAATACCATGTATTGCTTTAATACCTGGTTCATATGTAAGTCTGCTGGGATATGACTTTCAAAGGTTCATGCTTAGTGGATACTTAGAATGTAAACACTCTGGTCTTAATCCATCTTCATAGATAATACATACTTCTCAATATTCTCAGCAACTGGCATAATGATAAGTGGAGAGATGAGTAAACAGAAGGGAAAAACTGACATAAACATCTCATCTTTAGCCCAGTTCCTTAACTACCTGTAGCACTGAGAGAGCATGCTACTCCACACAATTGGGTTTGTGTTTTTTTGTTTTTTGTTTTTTGCTTTCTCTCTAGGGCCTGAGTGAACTCTATTCAATGAAATCTTCCATGAAACAACTATAGCTGCTTAAACTACTGAACAAGACTGCTTTGTTCAAATCACCAAAGCACAGTTCTCTGGGAATTGGGTATTGAATCTTCAGAATAAAGAGGCCAAAAAGTCATCGTTTAGTTCTGCATTAATATACTCATAGAAAGGACATTAGGTTTTGCTTGTCATGGTAAAAGTATGCAGTTTGGCAGAGTTGGAAAGTGTCCAGACTCTAAAGTCAGGTGGACCTGGGTTCAAATCACGGTTCTGAAAACTATTAGCTGTGATTGTGGTCAAGATACTTATTGATATGGTTTGGCTCTGTGTCCCCACCCAAATCTCATCTAAAATTATAATTGCCATAATCCCCAGTGTCAAGGGAGGGGCCTGGTGGGAGGTGACTAGATCATGGGGACAGTTTCCCCCAGGCTGTTCTCATGATAGTGAGTTCTCATGATATCTGATGGTTTTGTAAGTGTTTGATAGTTCCTCCTTAACACTTGCTCTCTCTCACCTGCCACCATGTAAGGTGTGCCTGCTTTCCCTTCCACCATGATTGTAAGTTTCCCATGGCCTCCTCAGCCATGTAGAATTGTGAGTCAGTTAAACCTCTTTCATTTATAAATCACCCAGTCTCAGGGAAGTTCTTTATAGCAGTGTGAAAATGGACTAATACAGTCAATTAGTACCAGGAGTCTGGGGGCACTGCTATAAAGATACTTGAAAATGTGGAAGTGACTTTGGAACTTTGGAAGCGACTTTGGAACTGGGTAGTGGACAGAGGTTAGAACAGTTTAGAGGGCTCAGAAGTAGACAGGAAGATATGGGAACATTTGAAACTTCCTAGAGACTTGTTGAATGATTTTGGCTAAAATCTTGATAGTGATGTGGAGAATGAAGTCCAGGCTGAGGTGGTCTCAGATGGAGATGAAGAATATATTGGTAACTGGAATTAAGGTTACTCTTGCTGTGCTTTAGCAGGGAGACTGGTGGTATTTTGCTCCTGCTCTAGAGATCTGTGGAACTTTGACCTTGAGAGAGATGATTTAAGGTAACTGGTGGAAGAAATTTCTCAGCAGCAAAGCATACAAGAGGTGACAGCATAAAAGTTTTAAAAAATTGCAGACTGACCATGTGGTAGAAAAGAAAATCCCATTTTCTTTAGAGAAATTCCAACCAGCTGCAGAAATTTACATAAGTAATGAGGAATTTAATGTTAATCCCCAAGACAAAGGGGAAAATGTCTGCAGGGCAAATCAGAGTCCTTCATGGCAGCCCCTCTGATATGATTTGGCTGTGTCTCCACCCAAAACCTCATCTTGAATTGTAATCTGAATTATAATCCCCACCTTGGAGGATAGGCAGTTTCCCCATGCTGTTCTTGTGATAGTGAGTTAATTCTCATGAGATCTGATGGTTTCATAAGGGGCTTTTCCACCCTTCACTCTGCATTTCTCTCTCCTGCCACCATGTGAAGGGAATGTTTGCTTCCCCTGCCACCATGATTGTAAGTTTCCTGAGGCCTCCCCAGCCATCTGCAACTGCGAGTCAATTAAACCTCTTTCCTTTATAAATTAACCAGTCTCAGGCAGTTCTTTACAGTAGCATAAACATGGACTAATCCACACTCCCATTACAGGCCCAGAGGCCTAGGAGGGAAAAATGTTTTCCTGGGCCAGGCCCAGGGCCCTGCTGCTTTGTGCAGCTTCACGACTTGGCACCCTGCATCCCAGCCACTCTAGCTCCAGCTGTGGCTAAAAAGGGCAAGGTACAACTTGGCCTTTTTTAGGCCTGTTGCTTCAGAGGGTGCAAGCCCCAAGTGTTGGCAGCTTCCACGTGGTGTTGGGCCTGTGGGTGCACATAATTCAAGAGTTGAGCTTCAGCAGCTTCTGCCTTGATTTTAGAGGATATGTGAAAACACTTAAATGTCCAGGCAGAAGTCTGCTGCAGGGGCAGACCCCTCATGGAGACTCTCTTCTAGGGCAGTATGGAATAGAAATGTGGGGTTGGAGCCCCCATGCAGAGTCTCCACTGGGGCACTGCCTAGTGGAGCTGTGAGAAGAGGGCCACCATCCTTCAGACTCCAGAAAGGCAGATCCATGAAGAGCTTGCACTGTATGCCTGGAAAAGCCACAGTCACTCAACATCAGTCCACAGGGGCTGAACCCTTCAAAGCCACGGGGGTAGAGCTTCTCAAGGCTGTGGGAGGCCACCTCTTGCATCAGCATGCCTGGATGAAAGACATGGAGTTGAAAGAGATTATTTGGAGTTTTAAGATTTAATGACTGCAGCACTAGATTTCAGACTTGCATGGGGCCTGTAGTCCCTTTTTTTGGGCCAATTTCTCCCATTTGGAATGGGAGCATTTATCTAATGCCAGTACTCCCATTGCACCTTGAAAGTAACTAACTTGTTTTTTATTTTACAGGTTCATAGGTGGAGGGGACTTCCCTTGTCTCAGATGAGACTTTGGACTTGGACTTTTGGGTTAATGCTAGAATTAGTTAAAATTTTGGGGGACTGTTGGTAAGGCATGATTGGCTGTGAAATATAAAAAGGACATGAGATTTGACAGGGACCAGGGGCAGAATGATATGGTTTGGCTATATACTTCCACCCAAATCTCATCTCAAATTGTAATTGCTATAATTCCCACATGTTGAGGGATGGACCTGGCAGGAGGTGATTGGATCATGGGGGTGGTTTCCCCCATGACGTTCTTGTGACAGTGAGTTCTCATGAGATCTGATGGTTTTATAAGTGTTTGACAATTCTTCCTTCACACTCGCTCTCTCTTGCCTGCCACAGTGTAAGATGTACCTGCTTCCTCTTCATCTTCCACCATGACTGTAAGTTTCCTTAGGTCTCCCCAGCCATGTGGAACTGTGAATCAATTAAACCTCTTTCCTTTATAAATCATCCAGTCCCAGGGAAGTTCTTTATAGCAGCGTGAAAACGGACCAATACACTTATCTTCTTGAAGTCCCAGGGATTTTTTTTTTATAGAGGTTTTCTCAATAGCAGCACTATTGACATTTTAGACCAGATAATTTTTTGTTGTAGGAGACTGCCTTATGCATTGTAGGATGTTTAGCATCTCTACCCACTAGATACCAGTAGCACTTTCTCCCAGTCATTAAAAACCAAAAATGTCTCTACCCATTTCACATTGTACTAGGATAAGTCACCCCTAGTGGGAACCACTCCTTTAGGTGTCAAATTATGGATAATAGAACTCATTTCACAGGTAGTAGGCAGAATAATAGCTCCTGAAGATGTTCACATCCTAATCCCTGGGAATTGTGAATATGTTACCTTACATGGGAAAGGGAAATTAAAGTTGCATTGGTGACCCTAAAATTGAAGATTATTCCAGAATATTTGGGTAGATGCAATGTAATGACAAGGGTCCTTAAAACTGAAAGGGTGAGGCAGAAGAGGTTGCAGTGATGTGAAAAGGACTTAAATTGTTTTTTCTGGATTTGAAGATGGATGAAGGAGTCCATGCACCATAGACTGTGAACAGCCTCTAAAGCTGGAAAAGGGAAGAAAACAGATCCTACCAAGGAAAGAACACAGCCTTGTTGACCCCTTTATTTTAGCTCAGTGATACTCATGTCAAACTTCTGACTTACATAACTGTAAGATAATAAATGTGTTTTAAGCCATCAAGGTTGTGGTAACTTGTTATAGCAGCAACAGAAAAGTAATACAATATGGCTACTGTGGAAATTGTGAGATAATGCACATAAGTTATTGTCATCTGAAAATAGTAACTGCTTAATAAATGCTAGTGATTTTGAAAACTATTTTAGCAAAAAGGCTGGGTAATAATGCATTAATCTACAAGTTTTAATGGTTTTCTAGGGCTTTTAAACGGATTCATGAATTTTGTGCAATATGCTGTCTAGAAATGCCACTTGTTCAATTGTAACAAGAAATTCCTCACTCTGCCTTGGCATTCATGCTCCTGCTGGTGTGTTTCACCTCACAGTTCTGTACTCTATGTTCCCAGCTGTCTGTGTCTGGCCCTCTGCCCCTATAAAGCCGACCGAACAAAGAAAGCGTGCGCGATTCCTCCCTGCCCGCCTGAGTCGCCCGGAGATCCCAATAAAGTCGGTACCGGCCACCATGCATCCTGCCTCGTGTCTACTGGGTGCCTGCCTCCGTGGGTTGGGGTCCCACAACCGGGGGTCGCACAAGTGGTGCCGAAACCCGGGAGTGCGGGCTGCCGGCCGGGCCGCAGCCCCCTCCTCCGGCGACCCCCCCTTTTTGGATCTGACACCTCTACACTCCGACTAAGGTAAGTTCATTTTTTCTTTCTTACCTTTCCTTCCCCGTGGTGTGCACTGTAGTCCCTCCCAACCCCAAGTCCATGGACCTCTCGCCAAGCGCTGGCCGGCCCGAGCAGGGTCCCCCAACCAGGCTCCAGGAGCCTTTTGGGAACCGCCAGACAGGGGACGCCCTCTCTGACTCTTCCCTCCTCCAAATTTCTGGGTACTTGCAGCGTAAGGGGGACGCCTCTTCCTGCATCTACTCAGCCGTTGGCAGGGAAATCACTGCTGCGCACGCCATGGGGAACACGGAGTCCAAAATACCCCCTAACTCCCCCCTCGGGTGTTTATTGCGAAACTTCTCCAAATTGGGATACTCGCAAACCCTGAGACGGAAAAAACTCATCTTCTTGTCTCAAGTGGCATGGCCCCAGTATCGGCTCGATAACCAGTCACATTGGCCTCCGACTGGTACTTTC
>PVKP010048181.1:0-14618 GCA_004027715.1 Plecturocebus donacophilus
GCATTTCATGAGCCGCCTTCAAGGTCCATATGAGACAATTTAGTAACTGAATAGAGGCAAGGTTCCACTTAACATCTGGGCATTTTGCATTTGTCTATTTGTCCCATGATGCTTTTGAGCAATGGCCAGGCTCAGATGAATTTTAGTACTTGTGGTGGGCATCTGTTTTGGTTTGACCAGCGTCTGTTTCCCTGACACTGGGAAACAGCAGCCAGCTTTTTCTCTGGGGGAACTACCTTGACTTCACTGCCTGGAGTCTTGAGGGAACTGTCAATCAAGGAGCCTTGGGTGGGCGAGATTTGAGATCCATGACAGGCCAGTCAGACTCTTCAAGGGAATTTGATCATGGGTGGAATGACATCAGATCAGAAAAATAATTCAAATCCAACAAGGCATCATTAATTCCTATTACTTCAAGTAGCACACTGACGAGACTGCAGTGGATTGAATGCTTGTGTCTTCCTCAAATTTGTATGTTGAAATACTAACCCACGGTGTGATGGTGTTAGGATGTGGGCTTTGGGAGGTGATTAGGTTGTTAAAGTGGATACTTCTCTCTTTTTTTTTTTTTGGCCGGAGTCTCACTCCTGTCTTGAAGGCTGGAGTGCAATGGCACAATCTCAGCTCACTGCAACCTCCGCCTCCCAGGTTCAAGCAATTCTACTTCCTCAGCCTCCCCAGTAGCTGGGATTAGAGGTGTGCACCACCATGCCTGGCTAATTTTTATATTTTTAGTAGAGATGGGGTTTCACCATGTTGGCCAGGCTGGTCTCAAACTCTTGACCTTAGGTGATAGGTGGAGCCCCCTTGAATGGGATTAGTGCTATTATAAAAGGGACTCCAGAGAGCTCTCTTGCTCTTTTCTGCCATATGAAGACATGAGAATTAACCTGAATATTCAACCCAGAAGAGGGTCTTCACCAGAACCCGATCATGCTGGCACCCTCATCTTGGACTTCCAGCCTCTAGAGCTATAAGAAATAAATTTCTGTTGTTTCTAAGCCACCTCGCCTATGGTACTTCGTTAGAGTAGCCCCAGCCAAGACAGAGGCAGAGAAGCTTTTGGAGTGTGGCCTGTGGAGCTGGATTGAGTCAGTGACCCACTTGCTAAAGAAACCACCACTTACTAAATAAGCCCTGGGGCAACCTTATTAACCTCCTGTGCCTCAGTTTCCTCAGACTGCAAAAGAGAATACTAGTCTTTCCTTCATAGGGTTCTTGTGACATGATTAGTGCAGGTGTATTAGCCAGGGCTCTTAAGTAGGAACCACTCTGAATATTTTAAGCAGAACCAAATTGATGCATGGAACTAGGAACATAAAAACCAATGAAAGGCAAGAGAAGCTGGTCCTAGGCTGCAGGAATTACTTCTGGAGTATGCTTCTCAATTGGCCTGCTGGACACTGCCTCCTTTGCCATCATCGGGAAGGAAGATTATAGACCATCACAGGGTGACTGACTTCAGGAATGCAATGCCATAAATGTGACCCACGGACCAGGAAGCCACTTGGCTGCTACTTAGCCACCTCTCATCACTCAAGAAGATGGAGACTGGGCTGGGCGCGATGGCTCATGCCTGTAATTCCAGCACTTTAAGGGCCAAGGTAGATGGATTTCCTGAGGTCAGGAGTTCAAGACCAGCCTGACCAACATGAAGAAACCCCCATCTCTACTAAAAATACAAAATGAGCCAGGTGTGGTGGTGCCACATGTAATCTCAGCTACTTGGGAGGCTGAGGGAGAATTGCTTGAACCCAGGAGGCGGAGGTTGCAGTGCGCCAAGGTTGTGCCATTGCTCTCCAGCCTGGGCAACAAGAGCGAAACTTCATCTCAGAAAAAAGAAAAGAAAGAAGTTGGAGACTGGACAGTGGACAGTATTCTTTCCAAAAGCATCAAGATTATGGGGGTTCACTTGTCGTGCTGAAACAATGGTAAAAGTGCTTGCATTTATAACAAGTGATGCAACTTGCAATGCATGATTTGAGGACCCTCTCAGCTTTATAATTTTATCATTCCCAAGTCACAGGCAAAAGTCATTTCCACTAACTTGTAATTATGCATCATATCTTTTCTGATTATAAAGAGGGAGGACTGCAATTCATGGGCCCTCCAGGAGACTAGAAGCATTTATTACCTGCATCTTGCTGACTCCCTTTCAAGGAGTTACTGACTCATTTCAATGAAGTTATGATAGTGTAATTCACTTTTGTGACACTGGCCTGGTGAACTGGAGTTGGCATCAGGCGGTTGCCAGTGTGATCACATATGCTCTTGAGGCTCTCACTGAACCAAAGGAGAAGCATCTGAACCCCAGCAACATGAGTCTGGAAGGAAGGAGGATGAGGTGGGAAGGACTGCTTGAGATCAGAGCTGCAGTGAGCTGTGATTGCTCCACTGCATTCCAGCCTGAGCAAAAAGAGCGAGACCCTATCTCAAACCACAAAAAACAGGTCCCAGTTACTCTGAGCAGCAAGTCTACTAAACCAGCATTTCTTTCACTTGAATGGTGTATAGACCTTTCTTTTTGCTAAATCAGAAAAGAAATTCTTACAATCTAAATATTAGTTTTTATTGTAACTAAATATGTAAAAATATAAAATGATATATTTAATTTATAAAGTCATATATATAATCACATATATATAATGATATAATGATAAAACAGTATAGTGTTGCATCAAGAACACAATTTCTGGAGTGATACCCACTTGAGTTTAAATCCTAGACCTGTCAATTATATGATGTATAACCTCAGACAAGTTAATTTTCTCTGTGCCTCAGTTTACTGACTGGTAAGACTCAGGAAACAGTATCTATTTTAAAGGATTGTTTTGAGGATTGAAAAATCCATGAAAAAGGCTTAGCACAGTGCCTGGTATGTAGCAAGCACTAATGAGTACCAGCTAATATAGTACCATAAAAGCAAAGCTGATGTATGGATGAAGCCAAACACAACTGCAAAACCAGTATTGTATGAGTAAAGCAACGTTAGTTTAATATGACAGATGATGCTTTTGTCCTGGAACTAATGGGCCATGTTGGGTTTAATGGTAGAAAGATGTGGTTTCAGATCCAGTTCTATAGTTACTGTCTTTGGCCTTCGGGGTCAATGCTAATGTGGAGAATACCTGTTAGATTTGCCTTGTTTCTAGTTCAGAATAATCAGACACCATAGTTAATTAAAACTCTGCCCTTAAGCATTCCTGAAATGCCGACTTTAATGAAAGGCCACTTGATCACTTTGAGGAACTGTCTTGTTCACTCAAAAGGAAAGTTAGTATTGTCACATGCTGGAAATCTGCCTTTAAGAAATGTCTAATTGCATAATTGCTAGAATGAGGAACAGATAGGTTTTCACTGCCATATTCATAACATTAACTTTTACAAGGTGGTACGTGCAATATGGGATCCATGAACGCGAGAATGTTGCTTTCACTGTTTCAAGTTTCTTTTGAGCTTTTGGATAACAAAATGCTGGGCACTCTATTTAAATCATTTTGGATCCTTCATGGTTCATCACCACATGATATAATTTGGCTGTCACTTAAAGAGAGTGTTTATAAATAAAGACTGTAAATTATGTGGCAGAGGCCAGGTGCGGTGGTTCACGCCTGTAATCCCAGCACTTTGGGAGGCCGAGACAGGTGGATGACCTGAGGTCAGGAGTTCAATACCAGCTTTGCCAACATGGTTAAACCCCATCTCTACTAAAAATATAAAAAATTAGCCAGGTGTGATGGTGGGCACCTGTAATCCCAGCTACTCCAGAGGCTGAGGCAGGGAGAATTACTTGAACCCAGGAGGCAGAGGTTGCAGTGAGCCAAGATTGCACCACTGTACTCCAGCCTGGGGGACAGAGCAAGACTCCACAAATAAATAAATTATATGGTAGAATATCTTTTTTTTTTTTTTTTTAAAAGATTACCACCAAAGTGGAAAAACCAAAGCAAACCAATACTCTTGTGGAGAAATGGAGGCCCCCAGAAATTCAAATCCTCTCTCACTTTGATAACCCAGTGCCTGGCATGTATATAGTGGGTATTCAGTACCTATTTGTTTCTGAATGAGGAAAAGACTCGAATGAGGGAAATGAAGGCAGTCACCCATTCCTTGTGTGTTAGGTCAGCATGGTAGGGGCAGGTGAGATGCTGGGATCTAGAGGTATTGTGGACCCCCAGGGCTCACCGTGGCACTTCGGCTCTGGATACCTTCAGGGAACAATTAGGAGCAGGGATGGTTGGGTTGGGGATGTCAGGTCTGGAGAGGATGACCTAATTATAAGCACAGTGGGCAGAGGCTGGGGCCAAGATCCTACCATCTGGATTGCACCAGAAACTTGGGCTGCCTGGCCCTGAGGCTGGGCCTGTAGGTGAAAAAAGATCTGGGCAAACCGGTCCAGTGTGGAGGCATGAAATGAGATAACCTCCACCTGAAAAATGGGAAGAATCACACCAGATACATTTATATGAATACTCTCATGCCTCTATTTTGCTCAGTTGGGGGGAAAATTAATTTTAACCTGACGTTTAGGGCAAACAGTACCCAGAACATAACAAGTTTCTCCAATAGAACAAGGTGACCCACAGGTACAGCCATGTAGCCCACAGTGTTAAATAGATTCCAGGGCTCCAGGCCCAAGAGGTTGGGATTCATTAAGTCTCTTTTAGAGCCCTGGTATCTGCATTTTTGACAAGCCCCACCCCACACCACCAGCCCCACCAGGTGATTCGGATACCGGGGGGCAGCAGCCCTGCCTTAACATGCACTGATCTAATTTCTTTAAAGACTCAACAGACCTGGCTGAGCTAAATAAGCTTCTGAGTTACTTAATGAAACAGCCAGACTATCTTTATTGATTTCCTCCCATGTACAGGTCTGTGCACAGAGAGGGTCTTAGCAAGAGAGGCAATTGTCTCCCATCCTCCCTCACTTTGCGCCCCACATTCAGTACCTGCTATCTTTTTCTGGCAGTTAGATCTTCCTCTTGTGCCCCAGTTTTACTCACTGGGCACCTGTGTTGTTCCCCTCTGCCAGAATCTGCATTGGTATTTGTCTCTTTGTTCCTCTGGAATCAGACTTCCAGACTGCAGCCAGGACTTGGGTCTCACCTGAGCCCTGCCTGTTTCCTGCTGTCGTACTTTCTGAAGCTACAGGGGACTCATGAACTGGTGGTCCTTGCCTACCCTCAGCCCTGCTGTGTTAGCAGCCCTGCTGGGTCCCTGGGGCACCATTCCTGTCCCTACCCTCGACTGATTGCATAAGTGTGACCCCAAAACATCCCGCCCTGGTCAGGCTGGAGACATGTGTTTCCGGGAGAGAGGAGCTGGTTCCTTTCTTGGGAATTTGGAAATGTGGAGTCTAGCGATGAGTACTGAAAGAGCATGAGGAACTTAGGTGCTAATTTCGTAGTTTTGTTGGATTTATTACATAGTTGTTAAAAGTTAACTTCCCATAACAACTGGTTTTAAGTAAGATAATAAAAAGTACAGACAGCAGAAAAGAGTATGGCCAGTTCTCCACTGTGTCAGTTCCGTTTTCCTGAGTCTGGGCTGTTTAGCTTAGCCTGGAATTCTGAGCCTGTGGTCCTTTCCATAGGTCTTGTTTCTCCAAGGTAGCAGGTGCTGGCTAGAACAGCTCAATTGCCTGCCTCCGCATGCTGTGACCCTCCGCACCTGGCTGGAGGACCCGTCTCCCTGCCAGCACACTCCATATCATGTCATTTTTCTTACTGGGATGGAGTTCCCTCCCCTGTGTGGGATGTGGCCCCAGGGGTTTGTACACCTTCAGTTGGGCATGAGCCCATCACATGGCCAGCCATGCTCATGATGTGGCCTAATTTTATGCTTGTAAAAAGTGAAGTTTTAATGTGTCATTTTTTAAATATGTATTTCTTTTTGTAGAGATTGGGGGTCTCACTACGTTGCCCAGGCTGATGTTGAACTCCCAGTCTCAAGTGAGCCTCCCGACTCCGCCTCCCAAAGTGCTGGAATTACAGGCATGAACTGCTGCAGTGGGCCCCTTCAGTTTTAATTTCTGATCTGTTCTTATATTTACAAAAAGCAGTTTCACTTCCTAATTTTTTTTATAAGACTGGGAACCATAAATATGAACCTTCTCCATTTCTGTCCTTTTAACAAACTTCAGAATTACCCCTGGAAATAAGTGTGATTTAAGAGGAAATGACATTTTTCTTTTCAGGATGCTGACATTTTTACTTGAAGTCCTGATTATATGGAAATTCCTGCATAACTTTTGGTGGCGGGGTGGGGTAGAAAACAAAAGGGTTTCCTATTACATTCCTGATGTAAAAATTGCTAACATTTATTTTTTCTATACCCTACCATTATAAAGCGACAATCCATAAAATTATACTTCTTGTCAACCTGTAGGCAGTGCCTGTCAGATTTCACACTCCTCGACGTCATTGCTGGTGTACGATTAGTGTGCACCTGTTTTTAATTCTAGGGTCTATCTTTCCACCTTTTTTCTCATTTGCTTTTCCCTTGCTGGTGTGTTCATCTCTTCAGCAGTTGAACCAGGTTGTTGTTGAAGTAGCATCTTACCTCAGGGTCAGACTTTGCATCTGTGGTTGCTATTGCATCATTGTGGCCTTTACTGGGATCTCTGAGTTCTCTCTCAGTTGAAAGACAAATGTATTCAAGAGCCCATGCTCCTGCTGGCTGGGACAACCATCCAGCCCTGGGACTTCTGCTTTTGCTAGAGCTGGAAGACGGCACCAATGATGATGTTTGAGTGTGTTCCTGTGGGTATGTTGGAATATAAGACATTTCTTGGCTGGGCACGTGGCTCATGCCTATAATCCTAGCACTTTGGAAGCCTGAGGCAGGAGGATTGGTTGAGGCCAGGAATTCAAGACCAGCCTGGGCAAACTAGGGAAACCGTGTCTCTACAAAACATAAAAATTATTAGCTGGGCGTTGTGACACATACCTGTAGCCCCAGCTACTTGGGAGGCGAGGCAGGCACGTTGCTTTAACCTGAGAGGTCAAGGCTGCAGAGAGCTATAATTGTGCCACAGCACTCCAGCCTGAGTGACAAGTGAGACTGTCTCAAAAAAAAAAGAGAAACATTTATTGACAGTGACCTAACTGTAAGACTCTGTGCTGGCTGCTATAAATAGGTGTGGGACAACTTTTCCTATAATAATAAAAGAGAAAAACAATTTATGAAAATAATATAACCCATTGCCCAAGGAAGGAAGTCCCACGAACTCTATCTAGTTATGAAATCTCATGACACACATAAGGGAAGAAATTATTAGGATGACTTCTGTAGGATACAAAATTCTAGAGCTGGCAGAAAGTTTGGAGAGTATTCCATATATGGACTTTGCGACCCACACTAAGCACTAGATTTTACCCTGAGACCCAGTACACATGGACATAGACATGTAGTTGAAACACATTTTACAAACTATTTCCTTGCCACGTGCAACTGTCCTCTCACATGTTCTACTAATTTCATTTTATTCTATTATTTTAAAATGCTATTTGCAAGCCACTACATTGATTTTCTGGCCCATGAAAATCAAACTGTTGTTTGGAATTTGAAAACACTGATTTGGTGCAGCTCCTCACCTATGCATTATAGCTCTGAGGCCCAGGAAGGCAGTGTGGCATAGCTCAAGCTTCACGCCACGGTAGGGGCCCAGAGCTTACTGTCATTTTCTTCTCTTACCAAGTTGGGTCACAAGCTTGGGAAAGTTCTTGGAGGCAAGCACCAGCCAAGTAGAACAAAATGACCTCATGGCTGATGTCGGGATTGCTGGCTTCCCTTCTTGATGGGCCGCTGAAATATATCTTATGGCCTCATGTGGGCTTCTTTTTCCTCTGACCAATAGTTTGCTCTGGTTTGCCTGAAACTGAGAGGTTTCCTGGGATGTGGAGCTGCCAGTCCTAAAACCAGGACAGTTTTGTGCACACTGGGACAGTTAGAAGACATTTGTGCCCTACTACCCATGGTAAATGAGGGAACACCATTTGACCTCCATGTGCAAACAGCTATAGGCACAAAGAGCTATGATTTTGATCTTTGGTATGTATTTGCACAACCACTGGTGAATGAATTGTCTCTGCAAGACAGTACAAGCCCAATGACATAGACTGTTTCCCACGTGTACCACTATTCCCTGTGCTACCAGAAAATACCACTTCAACCCTTCTCTACAGTATTTTCCAGAATTGGCTTAGAAGTATTGGCCTAGGAATTCTTCTGGTTGCTTTCTGGTCTTAGAGGTTGTAGATATTCTCTCCTCTCCCCTCAACCCCAAGGTTGTAGATATTCTCCCTCCTCCCACCCAGGTTCAGTAACTTGCCCAAGGTTCTGGATATTCTAATGCAATGAATGAGTCTCGTAAAAAGTAGTGGTGGTAAGAAATGTTAAGAAATGATGACTCTATGGATAACAAAAAAGGTATTTGATTTAGATTTAAGATCTCACATTTCTTGTGGCTTTTTGACTTCCTATTTTCCTCCTTTGCCCTGCTGGTTTAGCCTTTGTATATGATGAGGAGGTTTCATCAACACTATGTCACCTAGTTGAAAGATGACTTCTCTGTTCCTGATACAATAGAGAAATATTGATACATTTTTGTTATTGAATATTTAAAAATATATCATATTAATTGTCGAGTGCTACAAAAAAACTGTTTCAGTATTTTCTTTTGAGACGAAGTCTTGCTCTGTTGCCCAGGTTGGAGTGCAGTGGCACGATCTTGGCTCACTGCAAACTCTGCCTCCTAGGTTCAAGCGACTCCCTTGCCTCGGTCTCCTGAATGGCTGGGATTACAGATGTGCACCACCATGCCCACCTAATTTTTGTATTTTTAGTAGAGACGAAGTTCTACCATGTTAGACAGGCTGGTCTCCCAAAGTCCTAGGATTACAGGCGTGAGTCACCGTGCCTGGCCTTCGGTATTGTATTTTGTAGATGCCTTTGAGGTTATTTGAACCATGGGTCAGGCCAAGGTAGGGGCAGATGAAAGGGCAAATGAGGCACTATTATACTAGATACACTGTAAATGTGGATCCTAACATACAGGTGTTGGGTGTAACGACGCTTATGATGTGTTCTTCTTGTTTTGTCCCCTCTGTGGAGTGGATAGATTTACTGAATCAACCCTCAAAAATCATTTCTGGAACTATTTCTCTGGATTTGCTTTCAGAGCCAGTGTAAAAACCCATAGGAAAATGAATTCTCATTACATGGCAATCATATTGCCCTTTTGTTTTATAATGTGGGATACTCAGTCACCAACCAGTTCCTAGTGCCCTTTTGTTATATATAAGAATTAAACTTACCCTCCAAATATGAAGATTTGCCACTACAGCAGATATTAAAAAGAACAGGCCTTAGGTTCTGTGTAGTATTTCTAAAGAGGAATCTTAAAATGCTTTAGCAATTGTATCATTGTTGTAATACAGATGTAGCCTCCTGAGGTTTGTACTAATGAGGATGTGTAAGTTCTGATGTATTTGTTTAAAGATTTGTCGCTGAACTTTAGAGTTTCTCTCTCTATAGACTCAAATACTGCAAAATAACTTGAACTGTGTGTCTTTGCTGTTGTTTGCATGCATAGCCTTCAGCCTGTGGAAATATGTGAGTGGCTTTCTAAATGATTCTTAATGGAGCATGAACATTTTTCATAACTCAAAATGATCATGTTATGTGTTTCATTGGATTCTTCATCGTTTTGTGATTAGAAACTATTATGTCAATCTTTGAACCTATTTCTGGACCCTGGACCAGATTTGAGCAAATAATTTATTGGGCCATGGAGCAAATCTTTACTGAGCACTTACTATGTGCTTGGCTATGTGGAAGGAATGATTTGAATGTTGCATGGTTCTAATGAGTTAGATTTCCCTTTGTGTTTGAGGATTTCCTCTAACGTCAAGCATGGAATGAAATTCAAGCACTGTGAACACCATTCAAAAGAGAACCAAAAAAATCCCCACAAGTCCTCTGTAAAGTGAAACCTTGCTTCTCCCAGCAAGGAGGATCTTTTTCAGATGACATGGGGTATACTTTTCTTCCTTGAACTCCACTAATCAAAGCATTAACTCACCTTGAACAAGCTTTACCTGGTTCAAATGCCTTTCATCTCAGATGCCGAGGCTCTCCATAAACAGCAATTATATTGCATAATGTCCTCATTAGTCCCATTTGATGGAGAAGAAAAGTGAGGTGGAGCAAGAGTCCACAACTTCTAGAGGAGCCACCAAGGAAGAATAATGCCATGGCCTGCTGAGCCTGGTTCTGTCTGTGGGGAACCAAAAAAACCCAAGTTGCTCAGCCCGCTCCAGGGTAACAGCTCAGTGAATACAGTACTCCAGTTTCTTGATTTGATTTTCTAGCCACTTGGGTTCACGAAGTGGGCTTTTTAACACTCACCTTAGGGAACTGTAGGGAACTGTTATGAGGTCCTGGAAATCTTTGCCTAAACATTCCTTTTCTCTTTGTATGTAAGACATTGAAACATTGCTCTGGCCTCTTTTGAAATGAGAATAGAAAGATATATAGACCATATTTTCAAATCCCAAACTGGGACACCTAGTGTGAAAAATTGTAAGTTAATTTATAGGAACAATGAAAGAGAAACTCAAGATTAAGATTGTAGTGGAGAATCCTGAACACTCAGCAACCCTGGGCACAGGAGTGTAAGTGTCTTTAAGAGGATATTAACAATAGATAATATTTTAGATCTACCGATGTGAACAATATTGCATCCCAGCAAAAGTTGATGGTGATATGGGACTGGGAATAGAAACATGGTGACTTTCAAATTTTAAACAAAAGAGAAGGAATGTGAATACAAATTCGTGATACTCGATGGAAATGAGAAGGAGCTTGGATAATCAGGTTATATATGCAAGGGCTTTTTAAAGCAAGAATATATAGTAAGCTCATTTCTTGCTGTGGATGTTTAAAGATTTTCTGAGTTTCAGCTATCATCAATGCTCAAACATAATTTAACCATCACTTTTTTTTTTCAGTTTTGGGTGTTTTGGAAGCTGTTGTGATCATACAGACATACACACTTTTGGAAAGAACATTTCATCTGGCTCCCCTTTCTTGGAGGCCCTCTGGTTTCTTTAACTGAGTGAGGTGGTCTCAGTGTAGACTACCACATTTCCCAGAAGAAAACAGCCAAGATGCTTTGGGGCAAGGAGTTAGGTGGGTAAAGAAAGGTGGAGGAAGAAAGGCAGATAAAGAAAAGGGAATGGTGAAGAGGGGGTCTAGGGGAGAACTGTAGGATCAGCACAGCCATCATTAATTGTTCCTTTAAGGGAAACAACTATAGATCCTCCTAAGAATAAGTTGGGAGGTGCTCTCCTAATATGCCCAAGAGAACAGAACTGCTTTGAGTGATGTAAGTTATTATAGTCGTAACCATGATGAGGATGGTAAGGTAATAACTCTAATGGTAATATCTACCTCTCTTTTTTTTGTTTAAGATGGAGTCTCACTCTGTCGCCCAGTCTGGAATGCAGTGGCTTGAACTCGGGAAGTGGAGGTTGCAGTGAGCTGAGATCATGCCACCGCACTTTAGCCTGGGCGACAAATCAAGACTCCATATAAAAAAACAAAAACACAAGAAAACCAAAAAAATACAGTACTTGGCCTTGGAGGAAGTAGACTGAAGGGAATATTATTTAAATGGACTTTTAAGAAAACATACAATGGAATATATATATATACAATGGTATATATTTTTAAAAAACATATAATGGAATATTGTATAACAATGAGTAGGAACAATCCATTGCTTCTCACAACAACATGGATATTTCTCAGAGAAATGTCATGCTGGGTAAAAAAAGCCAGACACAAAGAGTACCTACTGTAAGATTCCATTTAGATCAAGTTCAAATTGAGGCAAAACTAGTCTGTGGTGTTAAGTGTCGGGATATGGCTACTCTTGGGAGGGAATAAGGTGCTGGTTACATTGTTTCTTAATCTGGGTGTGTTTGCTGTGAAAATTTATAGTTTACAATTTGTATACATATATATGCAGTTAGACTTCATTCAGACATTTAGTAAAAAATCCAAACACTTACTATTGGTAGTAAAGTCTCTCCATTACACCAGGAAAATGGATTTTGTAATTGCCATTTTATAAATGAAGGAACTGAGATCTAAGAGTTTGACTTACTGAAGGCCACATAGTAACAGGTGAGAGCCAGGCTCTAAGCAGGCCTTTCTGGCCACCAGGACCGTGACTTCACACTCTCTTCTGGGCTCTGACAGCTCCTCCCTGTCAGATCTCCAATTCCTTCTTTCTTGGTCACAGTGGCATTTTCCATGGAGAAGCTTTTATTTTGATATGACAGCTACAGAGCTAGAAGGCTTCCTCCCACCTAGATTACAGCTGGGGAGAATCTGCAGCGCAAAGTTTTCATAGGCCTAATCTAAAACTGTGAGCAGCTCTATCACATTAACTGTGGCCCTCTCTGTTGCTGGCAACTTTAGCTCCAGATTCCTCTGAAAACTTCCATAAGGGGAGAAACATTCGAATAGTTGGATGGTGTTCACCTGTCAGATTATGGCTAAAAATACAAAAGAGGAGGTTTTAGTGAGATGCCACTGGTGGGATAATACCAGCTGACTGCCACATTCTCATGGCTATTTCCAGTGAAAGGAAACATCTACAGCACAACTGCCCTGTTTGTCCAACATGGCAGTAAATTCTGGTCACTCATTAGTGCAGTTTGAGCCAGAACAGGGGGTTATGCAAGAAAATAACACCAATGGCAGCTTCTTTCTTAAATACAAAGGAAAGTGATACACAGTGATTAAGTGAAATCAAGACACACTTAGCCCAGGAGAATTGGATCAACGCTACATCAAGGTTGATGCTCTCTCCCACACACAGGAAAGGTTAATTTGAGAGTCAGAGTAACACTCAGCTGGAAAAGGATCAGAGCTATGTTTGGGCTGAGACCCCTAATGTGCCCTCCATTTGAAAACACATTTTTCAATGTAAGCTAATTCGTTGAACTGAATTAGAATTTTAAGTGCAATTTTGAGATCTTCTGAATACATTTACTGGAAGTTCTTGTGGTTTTATTTCTCTTAGGATCAGTCTGTCCCTAAAGTGCTCCTTTTTCATATGTATGTGTGTTTTTGAGTGTGAAATAGAAATCGATGAGTTTGGCTTAGTGGTCAGGATGTAAAAAGGTGTTGCCATAGAAACCTGAATCTTGACAGGAACACTTTGCCTGGGGCAAGGTATTAGTTTTTGGCACTTTGTGTTCAAAGATTCTGGACAAGTTTTCCCTGTCTCTGGAGGGTCTTGCTGGCTGAAAAGGGTTCCTAGAGAACTAGGCGTGCTTTGACACAGGGGAGCCATTTCTCAAGGGCTACATGGATTGACTGAAAATGGGGCTCCAATTTGCTGAGGGAGAAAAAAACTTCGCAAATATTAATTAGTATTTTCTACTTAATTTTTAAATTCAGAGTTTTTGAGGGGAAAAGGCGTAACAGGAAGAAAGTAATAGAGCCTCTGGATCACACATGGTAGGGATATTTTAAATGAAAAATGACTTTCATCATAAGGTTAAATTCTTTTCCAGCATCTCTTCTATCACAAAAACTTCCAAAAGGAGATGTTCCATCTCCACTCAAGAAGGACTTATTTAATTATTCACAAAAGATGGTCCATTAATAAACTTTTACTTTGAGAGCCCAGAATGTAAACTTTTAACTTTTGGGATGAATCTACTTTCCTTAAGCTTATTTTGCCAGTTCATGAGTGGAATTTATAGTAAGGACTAAAGTTGAGGGTAGTATTTTCTTTGGTATAAGGTTGTTTTTTTTTTCTCTCCTCAATTTTTGTAATAAAATACACAAACAAAACTTACCATCTTATCCATTTCTAATGTACAGTTAGTGGCATTAAATACATTCATAATGTTGTGTAACTGTCACCACCATCCATCTCTGCTCTTTTCATCTTATAAAATGGAAACTCTGCGTCCATTAAATCATAACTCTCCATTCCTTTCTTCCTCCAGCCCCTGGTAACTACCAGTATAAGCTTGGTTTTATAAGATTTACAAGAAATGTGTATATGAGACTTGAATGCTGATTTTTAGGAGATAGAGAAACTATTTCATTACATTTCTCCATTTAAAAAATTGAGGAGGAAGAAAATTATTTGCTTTTAAGCATGGAGACAATCTGAGAAAGGGTTTTCTTTAATTGGGTCTGAGATGGAGTGGCTGAGAACAGAGGGAGCCCTATTCACTTAGGCAAAACAGGGACATCTGCTGGTGGATTGGCAGACTTACTTTTCCACAAGTCCCAAAGACCCCTCAAGGGATAGTATTTGCAAGACAGCGACAAATCTGTCACCGTTTATGCTGTCTCGATTTGTAAAGGGTTGATGTCTAATCATAGAATAAGAATGTTCATAAAAGAGAAGAAAATGTACATATGCAATTTACTAAGCTATGTTGCTTTGGTAAGACTTTTCTCGACTACTTTCTTTTCTTGACTATACCTGCATTGAAGAGCCAGGACTCTTTCAGAAAAGAATTACCAAGCTGTGGATTAAAACGTGAACTTTTGCCTACACCTTTTAATCCACAGCTTGCT
>PVKP010048182.1:0-14615 GCA_004027715.1 Plecturocebus donacophilus
GTCCATTCTCGTTAACATTTCGTTAAATCTTCTTTCAAGGTTCTTAGTTTCTTTGCATTGGGTTAGAACATGTTCTTTTAGCTCACAGAAGTTTCTTATTATCCACCTTCTGAAGCCTGATTCTATGAGTTCATCACACTCATCCTCCGTCAAGCCTTGTTCTCTTGCTGATGAGGAGCTGTGATCCCCTGTAGGAGGACAGGCATTCTGATTTCAGGTGTTCTCAGCCTTTTTGCACTGGTTTCTTCCCATCTTTGTGGATTTATCCACCTGTCGTCTTTGTAATTGCCGACTCTCAGATTGGGTCTCTGAGTGGACGTCTGGCTTCTTGGTGATGGAGTTTTTTCTGTTTCTTAGTTTTCCTTCGGGGGGCGCCCCTTCCCCACAGAGCTGGGCCTTCCCGGGTTCAGCTGTGCTTGTTCTCGGTCCTCAGCGCTTCCAATTGCTGTTCTCCTTGTGGTGATTGGACCAGCCGAGCCCTACTAAAAGGGCATCTAGTCCCGTACAATCCACACCGAGAAGCACCGCACCGGCCAAAAGAGTTGTGCTGGCAACCCATGTGGCTCCTTCGCCGGGAATCTCCCAGTCTGTGGGCATCAAAAATTCGTCTGCAATTGCGGCATCCACTTGCTCTCTGCGCTTTCGCTGGGAGCTACAATCCTGAGCTGCTGCTACGCAGCCATATTAAATCTCTCCTTTTCTAGGGTTTTTATGGAGTTAGGTCTTATGTTTAAGTCTTTAATCCATGTGGAGTTAATTTTAGTGTAAGGTGTCAGGAAGTGGTCCAATTTCTACTTTCTGCACATGGCTAGCCAGTTTCTCCAATGCCATTTATTAAACAGGGAATCATTCCCTCCTTGCTTGTTTTTCCCAGGTTTGTCAAAGATGAGATGATTGTATATATGTGGCTTTGCCTTAAGGCCTCTGTTCTGTTCCATTTGGTTATATCTCTGTTTTGGTTCCAGTACCATGCTGTTTTGATGACTGTTGCTTTGTATTATAGTTTGAAATCAGGTAGTGTGATGCCTCCGGCTGTGTTGTTTTTACTTAGGATTGTCTTGGCTATGCAGGCTCTCTTTTGGTTCGATATGAAGTTTAAGGTGTTTTTTTCCCAGTTCTGTGAAGAGGGTCATGGGTAGCTTGATGAGGATAGCGTTGAATCTACAGATTACTTTGGGCAGTATGGCCATTTTTATGATATTGATTCTTCCTAACCATGAGCATGGAATGTTTCTCCATTTGTTTGTGTCCTCTTTTATTTCTTTGAGCAGTGATTTGTAGTTCTTCTTCAAGAAGTCCTTTACATCCTTTGTTAGTCATTTTCCTAGGTATTTTATTCTCTTTGTAGCAACTGTGAATGGGAGTTTGCTCATGATTTGGCTTTCTGTTACTCTGTTATTGGTGCATAGAAATGCTTGTGATTTCTGCACATTGATTTTTTATTCTGAGACTTTGCTGAAGTTGCTTAACAGTTTAAGGAGATTTCGGGGTGAGATGATAGGGCCTTCTAAATATACAATCTTGTCATCTGCAAATAGAGACAATTTGACTTCCTCGTTTCCTAATTGAATATTCTTTATTTTTATTTGTTTTTCTTGTCTGATTCTTCTGGCTAGAACTTCCAATATTATATTGAATAGGAGCAGTGACAGAGGACATGCTTGTCTAGTGCTGGATTTCAAAGGGAATGCTTCCCGTTTTTGCCCATTTTGTATGATATTGGCTGTAGGTTTGTCATAAACAGCTTTTATTATTTTGAGATATGTTCCTCTGATACCTAGTTTATTGACAGTTTTTAGCATAAAGTCCTGTTGAATTTTTTCAAAGGCCTTCTCTGGATCTATTGAGATAATCATGTGGTTTTTGTCTTTGGTTCTGTTTATGTGTTGCATTACATTTATAGACTTGCATATGTTGAACCTGCCTTGTATCCTCAGAATGAAGCCTACTTGATCGTGATGGATAAGCCTTCCGATGTGCTGTTGCAATCAGTTTGGAGTATTTTATTAAAGATTTTTACATCTCTGTTCATCATGGATATTGGCCTGAAGTTTTATTTTTTTGTTGAGTCACTGGCTGGTTTTGGTATAAGGATGATGTTGGTCTCATAAAATGATTTAGAAAGCATTCCCTCTTTTTGTATTGTTTGAAATAGTTTCAGAAGGAATGATACCATCTCCTCTTTGCACTGCTGGTAGAATTCAGCTGTGAACCTGTCTGGACCTGGACTTTTTTGGTTGGTTATTAATTGCTGTCTCAACTTCAGCCATTGTTATTGGTCTGTTCAAGGTTTCAGCTTCTTCCTGGTTTAGACTTGGGAGGGTGCAAGTGTCCAGGAATTTATCCATTTCTTCCAGGTTTACTGGTTTATGTGCATAGAGTTAGTGATAGTAGTCTCTGATTACAGAGATTGTCAGTGATTGCACTGTGGTCTGAGAGACTGTTTGTTATGATTTCTGTTCTTTTGCATTTGCTGAAGAGTGATTTACTTCCAATTATGTGGTCAACTTTAGAGTAGGTACCATGCAGTGCTGAGAAGAATGTATATTCTATGGATTTGGGGTCGAGAGATCTGTAGATGTCTATTTGGTCCACTTGGTCCAGATCTGAGTTTAAGTCCTGGTTATCCTTGTTAATTTTCTGTCTTGTTGATCTGTCTAATATTGACAGTGGAGTCTTATAGTCTCCCACTGTTATTGTGTGGGAGTCTAAGTCTCTTTGTAGGTCGTTAGGAACTTGCTTTATGAACTTAGGTGCTCCTGTTTTGGGTGCATATATATTTAGGATCATTAGCTCTTCTCGATGCATTGATACTTTTACCATTATGTAATGCCTTTCTTTTCCTCTTCTGATCTTTGTTGGTTTTAAGTCCATTTTATCCGTGACTAGCATTGCACCTGCTGCTATTTTTGCTCTCCATTTGCTTGATAAATCTTTCTCTATCCCTTTATTTTTAGCCTATGTGTTTCCTTGCATGTGAGATGGATTTCCTCAATACAGCACACCGATGGGCTTTGACTTTTTATCCAATTTGCCAGTCTGTGTCTTTTGATTGTGGCATTTAGTCCATTTACATTTAAGGTTAATATTATTATGTGTGAATTTGTTTCTGCCATTTTGATGCTAGCTGGTTGTTTTGCCCGTTTGTTGACATATTTTCTTCATTGTGTCAATAGTCTTTACCATTTGATACATTTTTGCAATGGCCGGTACTGGTTGTTTCTTCCTTTGTTTAATGCTTCTTTCAGGAGTTCTTGTAAGGCAGGCCTGGTGGTAATGAAATCTCTCAGCAATTGTGTGTTCATAAAGGATTTTCTTTCTCCTTCGCTTATGAAGCTTAGCTTGGCTGGATATAAAATTCTAGGTTGAAAGTTCTTTTCTTTAAGGATGTTGAATATTGGCGCCCATTCTCTTCTACCTTGTAGAGTTTCTGCCAAGAGATCCTTTGTGAGTCTGCTGGGTTTCCTTTGGTGGGTAACCCGACCTTTCTCTCTGGCTGTCCTTCGCATTTTTTCCTTCATTTCAACCTGGTGAATCTGACGATTATGTGCCTTGCGGTTGCTCTTCTTAAGGAATATCACTGTGGTGTTCTCTGTATTTCCTGGACTTGAATATTGGCCTGCCTTGCTCGGTTGGGGAAGTTCTCCTGCATAATATTCTGAAGAGTGTTTTCCAGCTTAGATTCATTCTCTCCATCACATTCAGGTACACCTATCAAATGTAGATTAGGTGTTTTCAGATAATCCAATATTTCTTGGAGGCTTTGTTCGTTTCTTTTCACTCTTTTTTCTCTATTCTTGCCTTATCCTTTTATTTCATTGAGTTGATCTTCAGTCTCTGTATCCTTTCTTCTGCTTGTTCAATTCAGCTATTGAAATTTGTGTATGCTTTGTGAAGTTTTTGTGCTGTTTTTCAACTCCATCAAGCCATTTATGTTCTCTAAGCTGTTTATCCTAGTTAGTTTCTCATCTACCTCCTTTTTACATTTTTGACTTCTTTGCATTTGGTTAGAACATGTTCTTTTAGCTCTGAGAAGCTTGTTATTACCCACCTTCTGAAGCTCGTTTCTGCCAATTCATCGGATTCATTCTCCATCCATCTTTAGTACCTAGCTGATAAGGAGTTGTGATCCCTTGGAGGAGGAGAGGCATTCTGGTTTTTTGCATTTTTCTCTTTTTGCACTGGTTTCTTCACATCTTAGTGGTTTTATCGACCTGTGGTCTTTGTAGTTGCTGACTTTCTGATGGGGTCTCTGAGTGGACATCCTTTTTGTTGATGTTGAAGCTATTTCTTTCTGTTTCTTAGTTTTCCTTCTAAGAATCTGGTTCCTCTGCTGCAGGATTGCTGGAGGTCCACTCCAGACCCTGTTTGCCTGAGGTTCACCCAAGGGGGCTGCAGAACAGCAAGAGATGCTGCAGGTTTCTTCCTCTGCTATCCTCATCCCAGAAGGGTACCCTCCAAGTGTTGGTCTGAGCTCCCCTTTATGAGGTGTTTCTTTGGGTATACAGGGTTGGGGAGCTGCTTGAGGAGACAGTATGTCCCTCGTAGGAGCTCAAGTGCTATTCTGGGCACTCCACTGTTCTGTGCAGAGCTGCTGGGCAAGCACCTTTAAGTCTGCTGCAGCTGAACTCATAGCTACCTCTTTTCCCAGGTGCTCTGTCCTAGGAAGGTTGGCTTTATTTATATGTCCTTGTTGTGCTGCTGCCTTTTTTTTTTTTTTATAGATGCCTTGCCCCGCATGGAGTAGTCTAGATCACTGTCTTCCAGCAGAAGCATCACTGAGCTGCTTCAGGCTCTGCCCTGCTGCTTTGTGAGCTGCCTCGGTAGTGGCAGACTACTTTGGCAGTGGGGGATTCCCTTCCCCTCCAATGAGCTGGATGGTCCTGGGTCCAGTGGCATTTGCTGCAAAAGTCTCAATCCTGAGCATTTCAGATTGCTTGCTTTTTGGGGGTGGTACCCTCTGAGCCAGATCGCATGGCTCCCTGTCTTGGCTCCCTCTCTTTCAATTGAATGGGCAGCTCTGTATCCCAGGCATTCTGGGCACCAGCTGAAAAGGCAGTCCAGACTTGAGTGAGTTTCTGTGTGCTGATGCGGCACTGGCTGAAACTGCCACACTCGTGGCGCTTTTTGGTCTGGGGATCTCCTGGTCTGTGTGCAGTGAAAACTTGTTTGGAAATGTGGTGAGCACTCACCTTCTGTACCACTCTCACTGGGAACTGCATTCCGGAGCTGTTCCTTTATGGCCATCTTGGATCCTCACCTAGAATATATTTTTTAATTCTGTGAAAAATGACATTGACAGTCTGATAGGAATAGCGGTGAATCTGTAAACTGTGTTGAGCACTATAGCTAGTTTAACTGTATTGACTCCTCTAATCTATGAGTGTGGTTAGCTATGTTTTTACATATTTAATGTTTTGTGGCTATTTTAAATGAGATTCTGTTTTTGATTTGACTCTCAGTTTGACGATTATTGGCATATAGTAATGCTACTGATTTTTGTGCATAAATTTTGTATCCTGAAACATTATTGAAGTCGTTTATCAGTTGTAGTAGCCTTTTAGTGGAGAATTTAGGGTTTTTGTATATAAATTTCTATCATCCATGAAGATAATTTGACTTACTCTCTGCATATTTGGATGCCTTGTATTTCTCTTGCCTCATGGGTCTGGATGGGGTTTTTAGGACTATGTTGAATAAGAGTGGTAAGAATGGGAATCTTTGTCTTGTTCCAGTTCTCAAAAGAAATGCTTCCAGCTTTTGCCCATTCAGTATGGTATGTTTGCTGTGGTTTATCACAGATAGCTATTATTTTTGTTATGTTGATTCGATGCCTAATTTGTTGGTAGTTTTTAACTTGAAGGAATGCAGAATTTTATCAAAAGATTTCCTATGTCTATGATTTTTGCTTTTCATTCTGTTTGTGTGGTGAATCACATTTATTAATTTGCATATGTTGTACAAGTCTTGCATCTCGGGACTAAAGCCTACATGATTATGCTGTATTAACTTTTGATGTGCTCCTTTGTTTGGTTCACTTGTATTTTATTGAGGATTTTTGTATCTATGATTATCAGGGATATTGGCATGAAGATTTGTTTTTGTTTTTGTTTTTTGATCTCTGCTAGATTTTGTTGGCTGTGAATCTGTCTGGTCCAGGGCTTTCTTTAGTTGGTTTCTTTTTTATTACTGATTCTATTTCAAAATTTGTTATTGGTCTGTTTAGGTTTTTACTTTGTTCCTGGTTCAACCTTCAGAGGTTGTGTGTTTCCATGAATTTATCAGTTTTCTCTAGATTTCCTATGTTGTGTGCAGAGGTGTTTATAATTGTCCCTGAGTAACCTTTCTATTTCTTTGGAATCAGTTATAATGTCATCCTTGTCATTTCTGATTGTACTTATTTGGATTTTCTTTTCTTTTTTTAAATTCTTTGTCAGTCTACCTAGTGGTTTACCAAAATTATTTATTATTTTGAAAGAAAAACTGCTAATTTCATTGATCTTTCTTACACAGTTTTGTGTCTTAATCTTCTCTAATTTTTATTTCTTTACTTCTACTAGCTTTCAAGTTGGTTTCTGTTTCTCCAGCTCCTTTCTATGCAATGCTAGATTGTTACTTTCATATCTTTCTAATTTCTTGATGAAGATCTTTTAGTACTTTTATAAACTTTCCTCTTAACATTGATTTAACTATATGCTAAAAATTTTGGTAAGTTGTATATCTGTTTCTGGTTTGTGCCTTAATTTTTTTGTTCACCCAAGAGTTAGTCAGTAGGAAGTTGTTTAATTTTTATGCATTTTCATAGTATTAAATGGTCTTCTTAATATTAATTTCTGTTTTTATTGCACTGTGGTCTGAGAGTGTGCTTGGTATAATTTTGAGTTTCTAAAATTTATGGAGACTTGTTTTTTGACTGATGTTTGTTCAATCTCAATATATGTTCCATGTGCCCACAAGAATTATGTATATTCTGTAGTTGTTGGGTGGAGTATTAGATTTTTATTAGATTCAAAAGGATCAGTGTCAAGTTTAAGTCCAGAATTTATTTGTTAGTTTTCTATATTGATGATCTAACACTGTCAGTGGGATGTTGAACTCTCCCACTGACATTGTATGGCAGTTTCTATCATTTCATAGGTCAAATAGAACTCATTCTATAAATCTGGGTCCTCCATGGTTGGGTGCACATATATTTAAAATGTTAGCTGCACTCTGAATAAAGAGACCCCCTAAACAGACTTTGTGTAAGCAACATGGCTGTTTATTCACCTGGGTGTGGGCAGTCTGAGTCAGAAAAGAGAGTCAGCAGAGGGTGGTGGGAAAGGAGTTGGTTTTATAGGTTTGGTTTTATATGCAGTGAAAAGTTACGGAAGTTACAGTTCTGAGTGGTTTTTGCAAGCTGAGGGGTGAGTGTTACCAGGGGGGTGTCACGAGGTCCAAAGTCCAGTGTCACAAGGTTGGATTATCAGTTAAGCCAGAACAGTAGTGGAATGTCACAAGGTCGGTTAATCAGGCACTGCTGGAGCTAGCTATTCTTTTTCTTTTGCTCCTGTGTGTGTGGGTTCCACAAGGTCCAAGGTCAAGTGTCACAAGATTCACTCAGAATTTCTGGCTCTGGGAGTCCATCTGGAGGTGTATGTGTGGGTCACAAGGGTCACCATGGTGTACTTCATGGTGCAGCCAGTTCAAAAAGCCTTGCATTCCTGCCTTTTTTATATTATTGGTATGAAAGTAAAAGAAATAAAAAGTGGGGGGCAGTGAAATTTCAGGAGGTGGTCCAGAGGGGTGATGGGTGATGTTTCTCAGGTCTTCTTCAAGGAGGATTGGGGGCGGCATGGCAAGCTAAAAATGGGAAATAATTTAGACTGCTGAGAGGTTTTAAGGCAAAGGTTGATACTGTGCATTTGTTAGTAGGAGCATTTGCAGCATTTACTGATTGGTTATAGCCTTGATATGGTTATGTAGGAATTGAGATACTAGTCAGAAAAGGCAAGGTCTGAATAAAAGAAGGAGAAAAATGGGTATGAGGGGGCCTGCTAATGAAAGGAGCCATGATACCCAGTTAGAGAGTGGCCAGTTAGGTCCATAAAAATCATTAGAGAAACTATGGAATGTGGTAATAGAAGTATTAAGACCTGCTATACCTGTTTCTATTGCAGCGGTGGATACCCCCAGTCTTATCAATGGAATGACTCTTTTTTGCCGTGTGGGGGTTATAAAGGGAACAGGGAGGTTCTCATTTCCTTTGTCAAACTGGATTTTGAGTAAGGAATATTAAGGTACAGGTGCCTGTCCAGTTGGTAGAAAGGCAGATATAGGTGGAAGAGCCACAGAGAAAGAAAAGTCCTTGGCTCAGGCAGAACTGGAAGTGTAAAGTGGAAAGATCAGAAAGTGTTCTGAAGGAGCTAGCATTTTGTACCCAGATACCATGGAAACCAGCAAGGGCCATAGCTGTTAAAAGTGTAGTGGAGTTTTATAAGTTAATTGGGTGGAGGGACAGGTTTTAGTTTCATGGTGTATGAGAAAGCATTTGGTATCTATAAGTAGTCATTTGTTTTTATTAACAAAGCTAGGTATGAGAGAACAGGAAGAGGGATTTGGAGGAGAATCTGATGAACAAGGGGAGGGCAGACAAGAACGAAGTGAGAGACAGGGTAAATGCTTACCTAGGCCAAATAAGAGAAGGAGAAGGAAAGATATTAAGGGGTCTTTCCGTAATGTGAAGCTAATATATTTCTATTTTTTGGTTAATATGAGTGACACGGCTTTGCAAGTGAAGTGTAAAGGAACACAAAGAGGGTGGGAAGTTTCCTAGGGGAATTCCATCGGGTGATAGAATGGGTTAGGTTGATGGTATGTTGGAGATAATTAGGTTGAGGTAGAGGGTAGCAGGAGAATGGAGCGAGGTTAAGAGTGAGTATAAAAGAAAAGAAGATGACTTTATTGGGGTGGAGTACGGTAAATTTGAGCACAGTTAGACAGAAAATAATAGAAATAGAGATGTTTTAAGGTGTGGTTTAGTGGGGATGTAAATCCAGCCATCTTTTGTTAGGGCTGGGTTGGATTAGTTTAGCAAAGAATGAGTTAAGTTAAGGGTTTTGTAGAGATAGTTGGAAATAATAGGTGTAATTATGTGGGGCAGCCAAGGGAGCAGGAGTAATAGGCAGAAAAGAATGGGGAGGAAATTAAAGAGTTGTACTTCATTGGGGGAGAAGTTACACAGGGTACCTTGGGGGAAAAGAAGGTTATTTATTTACTTTAGAAAAGAATTAAGCATGGTAGCCCACGGTGGAAGCTGGAAATGTTTTGGCAAACAGATTGGAAGAAGAGGGTGAAGTGGCAAGACAGACAGAAGCACGGCATTTAAGTTTTATCAGGAATTAGGGAGAGTTTCAGAGAAGTTGGGGAGATTATAGGGGTTTGACACTACAGAATGGATGGGGAGCACTATCTGATTAATAAGGCAAAGGTTTTGGACTAACCTGTAGGACTTGTCCAGGTTTTCAACGTGTAGGGTGGGAGTATTGTAGGAAGAGTTAGTGGGAACTAAAAGGCCATGTTGTAGTAAGTAAGTTATAATGGGCTTTATGACCTTTAAGGCTTGTGCTGGGGTGGGATACTTGTGCTAGGCATGATAAGTGTAGTTAGGTTTGAGTGGATGATAAGAGGTGGGTGAGCAAGGGATGGGGAGGTGGTGTTCCACACTGTGGGGTTAAGGTAGGGGGACATAAGGGGAGTTATTGAGGGAGGTATGGGTTCCAGGAGGAGGGCAGCAATGAGGTGTGCTGTAACCCAGGAATAGTTAAGGACACAGAAAATTTTGTTAGGATATCACAGCCTAACATGGGAACTGGACAAGTGGGGATGATTAGGAAAGAATGTGGAAAGGAGTGCTGGCCTAATTGACACAAGACTTCAGGAGTTTTGATAGGCATCCAGGCTGCCTTGCCATTAACTCCACAATAGTTATGGAGGCCAAGGAGACAGGTCCTTGAAAATAAGATAGTGTGGAGTGGGTGGCCTTATGTTGATTGAGAAGGGGATGGACTTACCCACCACCATAAGAGTTATCTGAAGCTCAGCATCTGTGATCGTCCAGTGGGCATTTGATATATTTGCACAGTGTTAATCTTTAGCTGCCAAACCACAGCAACGTGAGTTGGATGGTCTGACTTCCAGTGGGGGTCTGCACAGATGGGGCAGGGCTTAGAAGTAATTCTGACAGTTGAAGTGAGGTTCTGGAGGGGTGGCTGGATGCTGTAGTCTGGGTCCTTTGAAGTTTTTGTGAGCCGGTGATGTGGCTAAGGTTTGTCTTACCGCTGAGGCAAGCATCTGTAGTTCTCAGATGTGCTGCTGCAAGGCAGCTTTTTCCCTATTATTGAACATGTTGAAGGCGATGTTGATTAATTCCTGTTGTGGAGTTTGAGGGCCATATTCTAATTTCTGTAGCTTTTTGTAATCATAGGGGCTGTATGAAAAAGTGCATATTAAGCTTTTTTAGGGGTAAGAGTAGAAGTAAGGATGACATTTAAGTCACTCCAGGTGAGATTATAGGACTGAGTTAAGTATTGGAATTCTTGTATATATTTAGTAGGATCTGATGAAAAGGAACCTAACCTTTTCCAAATAGGAAAGGTTGTATAAAGAGAAAGGAATGTCCACCCTAACTATGGCTTCATCTCCAGTCACCTCCCAAAAGGGGAATTGTTGGGCAGGAGTGGAGAAGTTAGCCATGGGACTAAACTGTAAGCTGGACTGGGTATGAGGTGAGGCGATGACAGGAGGGGCATAGGAGGTGGGTTGTGGGCAGAGGAAGTGGAGGGAGGCTCTGTGAGGAGGGTTAGGGCCTGGATTATGGCCTGGTTTGGACAGGCAGGGAGGAGAAATTTGGAAGTATCAATGAACAAGCAGGATTTTGATTTACTGGTGGAGGCAGGAGGGGCAGACAGAAGGGACAGACAGAAAATTTGGGATGGGTTGTATTGAGAGCAGGGACTAGGGAAGGATTAGAGTGTAAAAAAATGCTTGGACATTAGGCACCTTAAATCATTTTCCAATTTGTTGACAGAAATTGTTTAGGTCTCACAAAATAGAAGAATTGAAAGTGTCATTTTGTTGCTATTTGGAACCATTGTCTAATTTGCATTGAGGTCAGGCCATGTTACAGCAAAAAAATTTAAAAAAGACGTTTAAGTTTCACGTCAGGTGACAGTTGAAGAGGTTTTTTTTTGTTGTTTTGTTTTGTTTTTTTCACAAGCTTGAGGCAAAGACACAGGAATAGAGGGCAGAATATTGCCCCTGGCAAAGGAGAAAAGTTTTAAGGACAGAAGTAGAGTAGAGATGAGGAGAAGGAGCAGGCAGCTACCAGGATTTTCAGTAGGCATCACTGACTAAATCTTGAGCTGTAATGTGGATGAGTGATTAAGACAGGCATCATTGTGATTGATCAGACACCAAGGGAAGACTCTCTTCCTGAGTCTGTGATCAATGTTGGAGCTCTTGAGTGAGAGAGAGAGAGACTTGTCTTCTCTGTCTCTACACAGATAAAATGTGTCTCCTTGGTCTCTAAAGGAAAAGAGAGAGAAAGAGGGAGATACTTGTTTCCTTTTCTCTAAAGGAAAAGAGAGAGAAAGAGGCAGAGACTTGTCTTCTTTTCTCCAAAAGAAAAGAGAGAGAAAGGGAGAGACTGCTTACCTGATCTGAAGGTGGTCAGAGGGTTGTTGGACTGGTCTGATGCACTGAGGTTGCAGGTGGGTCTCTTGACACAGGAAGATTGGGGATAGGGGGTTGGTCTCCCAAAGGAGTACCGTTGTCCAGGGTTTCAGCATCAAATGTTAAGTGTGCTCTGAATGAAGAGACATCCTAAACAGGCTTTGTGTGAGCAACATGGCTGTTTATTCACCCGGTTGTGGGTGCGCTGAGTCCGAAAAGTGAGTCAGTGGAAGGTGTTGGGATAGGAATTGGTTTTATAGGTTTGGGGTAGGCAGTTGAAGGCTACAGAAGTTACAGTTTAGGGTGGTTTTTGCAAGCTGGGGGTGTGTCATCAGGGAGTGTCAGAAGGTCCAAGGTCCAGTGTTACAAGGTTGGCTTATCAGTTAAGCCAGAACAATGGTGGAATGTTGCAAGGTCAGTTAATTGGGCATTGCAGAAGCTAGCTATTTTTTTCTTTCGTTGCTGCAAGGGGGGTTGTCACAAGGTCCAAGGTTCAGTGTCACAAGGCTGACTCAGACTTTCTGGCTCCAGGAGTCCATCTGGAGATGTACATGTGGGTCACAGAGGTCACCATGCACTACACCAGGTGTAGTTCATGGTGCAGCCAGTTCGAATAACCTTAAATAAAATAGCTTGTTGAATTGAACCCTTTATCATAATAATGCTCTCCTTTGTTCCTATTGGGGTTGTTGGTTTAATGTTGAGATCAAGGAGAAAGAGGATATTCAATCCAAGGAAGCCAAGCAATACAGCAAAATAATTCAAGAGCTGAAAGATGAAAAAGTCATTTTAAGAAAGAACCAAACCAAATTTGTTGAGCTGTAAAGAAATCACCACAAAAATTTAATAATACATCAAAATTATTAGCAGTGGAATAGATAAAACTGAGGAAAGAACTTCAGAATCAAATACTACTTCTTTGAATTAATTAAGTTATACAAAAACAAAGAAAAAAATGAGAAAACTAAAAAACTTTGAGAGATTTGGAGTCATGTAGAGATCTAATCTGTGATTTATTGACATTCCTGAGAGAGAAAGAGAGGAAATAAGCATCTTGGAAAATATATTTAAAGATACAGTAACAAAATTTTTCCTAATCTTGCTGGAGAGGTTGACATACAAGTGCAATAAATACAGAGAATCTCTGCCAGATACTGTAAAAGATGATACTGTCCCAGACACATAGTCATCAGATTCACCAAGGTCAATGCAAAAGAAAAAATCTTAAAGGAAGCTGCAGAGAAGGCACAGGTCACATACAGAGGGAACCCCATTAGGCTAGCAGCAAGTATCTCAGCAGAAACCTGATAAGCTAGGAGAGATTAGAGACCTATTTTTAATGTCCTTAAAGAAAACAAATTCCAACCAAAAATTTCATATTCTGCAAAACTAAGGTTCATATGTGACAGAAAAATAAGATCCTTGACTAACAAGCAAATGCCAAGAAAATGTTTTGACTAGAGGTCATTAAGGGAGTGCTAAACACAAATTCAAAGGAATGACACCTGCTGACACAAAAACACACATAAGCACATAGCCCACAGATATATACAACAACTATGCAATTAAATTAATGTAACAACCAGCTAACAGAAGGATGACAGGAACAAAATCACACATATCATCACTAACATTGAATGTAAATTCATTAAATGTTCCACTTGACACAGAATAGCAGTCTTAATAAAAAAAAGAGTCAACCATCTGTTGTCTTCAAGAGACTCATTTCATATGTAAAGACATCACATGCTCAAAGTAAAAGGATGGCGTAAGATCTACCATACAAACAGAAAACAAAATAGAGGAGGAGATACTATTCTTATATCAGATAAATCAGATTTTCAACTAGTAAAAATTAAGCAAAATGAAAGACATTATGTAATGACAAAGGGTACAATACAATGAGAAGCCTTATTTTAAATATAAATGCACTCAACATTGGAGCCCCCAGATTTATAAAGCCACTTCTTCATGACCTATGAAAAGAGTTGACAACTACACAATAATAGTGGGAGATTTAAACACCCTACTGACACCACTGGACAGATCACTGGAACAAAAAAGTAAGAAAGTAACTCTGAACTTAAAATCAACAACTGACTAATGGGAACAAATAAATATCTACAGAACACTTCACGGAGAAACCAGAGAATATATATTCTTCTGCTCACAGAACATATTTTAAGATCAACCACGTGCTCATTCATAAAGCAAGCAGCAATACATTAAAAAGATTAAAATTGGCCGGGGAGATCCAAGATGGCCGCATAGGAGCAGCTCAGGATTGCAGCTCCCAGTGAAAGTGCAGAGGCTGCTGCAGGTGATCCCCAGGAAGCAGGGCCTGGAGTGGACCTCAGCAGTCCTACAGCAGAGAGGCCAGACTGTTAGAAGGAAAACTAAGAAGCAGAAATAACTTCATCATCAACAAACTAGACGTCCACTCAGAGGCCCAGTCTGAAAGTCAGCAACTACAGAGACGACAGGAGGATAAATACACAAAGATGTGAAGAAATCAGCGCAAAAAGGATGAAAACACCCGAAACCAGAACACCTCTCCTCCAACAAGGGATCACAACTCCTCCCCAGCAAGGGAACAAGGCTGGACGGAGACGGAGTGCGATGAAATGACTGAATCAGGCTTCAGAAGGTGGGTAATAAGAAACTTCTGTGAGTTAAAAGAACATGTTATAACCCAATGCAAAGCAGAAACTAAGAACCTTGAAAAAAGATTTGAAGAAATGCTAACGAGAATGGACAACTTAGAGAGGACTATAAGTGAATTGATGGAGCTGAAAAACACAACACGAGAACTTCGCGAAGCATGCACAAGTTTCAACAGCCGAATTGACCAAGCAGAAGAAAGGATATCAGAGGTCGAAGATCAAATCAATGAAATAAAGCGA
>PVKP010048183.1:0-14614 GCA_004027715.1 Plecturocebus donacophilus
TTGGAGAGCAGGTTCTGCCCTGGCCGTCTGCCCCATGCTGAGGGTCTTTGGAGAGCAGGTTCTGCCCTGGCCGTCTGCCCCATGCTGAGGGTCTTTGGAGAGCAGGCTCTGCCCTGGCCGTCTGCCCCATGCTGAGGGTCCTTGGGCTACTTTTCTACTCCTTGGCTGAACAGAAACACAGTCCCGTGAACGATTTGACAGCAAGTTCAAAGCAAAGGATACTAACTCCGTGAGGCGTCTTAGACAACACCTGGCCCCATCTGACAAATAAAGACACATGTCCTGACTCACGCACCAGCTCAGGAGCAGCTGGCCAGGCGGAGGAACCGTGTCCATGGGCTGCAGCCCACTTGGCTTTCCACGGCGACCTCCTGTCTTTCCAGGACTGAGCAGAGATGGGTTGATAACAGGCACACATTGTTATTTTGTATCCATCTGCACATCAATTTACACATCCTGAAATTTAAAAGAAATCCACGATAAACGTTTTTCTTGCAAGTTAATTAAGGACCCTAGATAAATGGAAAGTTCTTAGGTCGTGAAAGTATTTATGTGAATGTGCTACGTGGGAATCATTTCAAAATGAGTTAAAGCAATCTAGGATATTTTGCTCTCTGTCCCTAACCTTTGGAGCTTGATTTTGTGGGAGATGTTTCTACCTTATCACTTGTGGAGCCATTTCCAGAGGGAAAAACTTGGGAGTGGGAGGGTGAAGTTTGTAGTTGCCACAGTGTGCAGGCTTGTCGTCGTCAGGGCCCACACATACATCGTTATGCAGAACATATTTTTGTATTTACTTCAATATTGATTTTGTAGTGAAAATAAAAACAATACCAGCTTTCTGAAGGGTTTCTTCATCAGCTCTTTTGTGTCCTGTAGAGCAACACTTTGCTCCTGGAGAAGTCTGTGAGCCACGGTGTCTTTGATTTCTCTCATTAGAACGCACACCCACATACCAGACACTGTCCCTCACGTACACTGGAAGGTAACAGTCTGCAAAGTAGCCTTCACGGTGAAGCCAGTCTCCTGTGCGCTGGTACTCTGCAGAAGTCCCATCTGGATGGACAAGGTGTCTCTCTCTCAGTCCGTGCAGTGAACTGACTCATGTGGGCGGGGGTGTTGGGGCTGTGCCAGCGATGGTGAGATATGTATTTTAAATGTCAGCAAGAAGAGAAGGGAGAGAAAAAGAGGAAAGGAAAGCAGCTGCTGACCTCTTGAGTTTCTTTCTGGGACAATTAACGTCCACGTAAGTTTTACGGTCCCCTCTGCGCACTCAGGCGGCTGCCGTTGCTGCTGTCCACCTGGATTTCCACGTCTGCGGTTCTGTTGAGCCCAAGTTTTGCCCTTCACAGCAAACCTGGAAAAGATCCCCATCCTCCTGGTGAAGCGGTTCTGGTATTGAGATTCACAGGCTACATAGACAATAATTTCTGAAAAGGGTGTGTATTTAATGTGTTGATTGAGGAGTTGAAACGCAGGGCTGTTTACAGGAGGCTCAGGTGCAGAACTGCAGAAGGTGCTGTGTTAGCTCAGGTCTCCTGGACGGCTCCTTTCATTCATTTCTCTGTAGCACATGGTGTGTTCATTTCTAATTTGTTGGAGAATTTAGTGCAAAATTTGGAGCACAATTATTAGGGCCAACGACAACCCACATATGTGGAATTTTGAGGACTTCTACAGATTTTATAGATTTGGTGCCGTTCCACAGCAAACTATAAAATTATTATTGCAGACCAGAATGTTGTAAAAGTTAAAACACAAAATATCTGAATTATAGGGCCCAGCAAAACGTGCAAGAAACAGTGAAGTCATCAGGCACATCCCTATCATTTGGCATTCTAATGCTTCACTTGGGTAAATATTTTGATCAGATTCTTGTCTTAATAATTTCTGAAAATGGGCTGATAATTTTGTGTTCATAGTTGGTGATTGTATATGGACAAAGGGTTTGAAAGAGGATGGGATTTCTGCTTTTGAGATAAAGTTTGGCGTATTCTATTAGTTCTATCTCATTAATTTCATTACTTTTTCTCAGTTCCTATTTGTTTTATTTTTGAATTTGGTATCTGCCGTTTGTTGATAATGGTGAGTTAAAAATGTATCAGCTTCAGCCATATGTCTATCTGGTTTTTTGTTATGTACGTTTTGGGGCTTTTAAATTTGCTATATTAAAGTTTATTCCTGCCGTATCTTTATTATTAGCTAAGCAATTTAACATAATACAGTCCTCTTTTAACTTAATACAAGACTTTAAATACTACATTGCCCGAAATGACACTGCCAAGCTGCTTTTCTTTTGTATGTATTTAATTAGTCACACTGTATCCAGTCCTTAATCTGTGACTTTCCAGCTCAGCTTTCCGTTATGTTTCTCAGCAGTGACATCTTGTAACATTGTGTTGTTAGATTTTGTTTTAATTCAACTTAAAAGGTTGTAAACACGGATAATGGAATTTAAGCCTTTAACACCCGATGCCAATTTATTTTGCGTGGTTTAATCTCGTGGTCCTCTGTCTGTTTTCTTTGCCATGACTTTGTAGAGACCTGTGTGCAGCACAGAGAGGTGGAGGAAAGCAGTCATGACGTCTCTGCGCTCCGTGTGGGGCCTTTGCCGGCTAGAAAGAGGCCGAGTCCCCTTGCGTGTTTTCTCGGTGGGACACTTGCTTGAATGCTCACAACCTTGCACTTTCACACTCACTCACTTCCCCACCTTCACACCTCGCACCATCATGTGATAACATTTGTGTTCAAACGTCAGCCTTTGGGGTGACCGATGCTTTGCTGGGTCATACGCTGAGCACTGTGAAGGGACTGCTTGAAATCAAACGATCCCACACACTGGGAGAAGCTCTGGCCGGTTTGGGAGCTGACGCCTGGTGAACGCTGTGCATGACCAGGGTTCATCCTCCGGGCAGCAGAGAGGGCGGGCATGAATGACCCTGGATCAAGATGGGCACTTAACTCGGTTACCTTCTTCCTGATGGTCATCACCAGAAGGCACTGCTTTCTTGCTGCCTTCTACTCCATGGATTTAAACATTTTGTTTCTGTATAATAAGCCAAACTGTGTGCTTTCTACATTCTGTGTGATGTTAAAATAATGTTCCTGTTTCTAGGGGGTGTCTGTTCATTCTCTTGCTGTTCACAACAAGTCGCAGCTACCTCTGCTTGCATCTCTACTGCCCTTTGCAGCACATCACCGCAGCCCCTGCCCGTGGCCCAGGCATTTCCAGTTGACAGATGAGGAAGCCGAGGCTCTGAGCACGTTTAACCAGCTCTCGGCTCTAGAAGTCCTCATGTTCGTTGTTCCAGGAGGGTCCTGTCTGGGACACCGCCTGCCACACACGAGGCTGGAGAAGGGCATGGGTTAGGGAGTCAGCCTTTTGGGGAAGGCAGACGCTCACGAAACCAGGGAGGAAAGAAGACAGTCTCATCCTCTCATCTTTGCCGTAGAGGAAACGTGAGGACCAAGGTGTTTTCTGACCAGCAGCGTGGACTTGCTCTCCGGTGGGGCCACTCTAACTTTTAAAAAGGGCCTGAAAGCAAGGCTGCAGACGGTGAACGCCATTACCTGAGCACCGGGCAGTCTGCAGGTGACTGTGCCGTTCACGAGAACCGCCCGGGGACCCCCGAGATTCTGCTGTGGGGAAGGGGCCGTGAGGATGTCCCTCTGTGGGGAGCCGAGCTGCACACTGTGGCTATTCCAGGGACACAGGTTGAGAGTCCTAGCGACCTTGCTGCCAGGCAAGTCAGGGCATCTGGAGCCACTTTGGGGCACTCTGCTTGTTGCTCCACAGTCTTTCTACAACCCTGCATGGTTTCCATGTCGTTTGGTAAATTCTGTTCTTTAGGATCTCAGCAGGAGAATGTGTTTTGTGGAAGAAATGACCAACTAGTAGAATGCCTTCCCTTTTGTAATAAAATCCTTGCTGGGTTTGAGCTAATAGGCCTGCAAGGAAGCACGAGTTAAAGTGGAACTGGACACAGGGCCAAATAAAATGTCCCACATCATCCACTGCCCTCAAGGGAGAGACGCAAAGGACTCAGTATGGGTTTTCCATCTTCAACTTCAATAGCCTGATGTCAGGACTCCCTCGGTACGCCCCCTGCATTCCAAGGTTCTTTGCCCATGGCGTCCTCTGCGCCTCTGACGCCACCCCCAGAAGCACAGGGTGCACAGAATGAAAGTCCTTTCGGTAGCATCAAAACTCCAGACATAGGTAGTGATGTTCAAAGCAATGGAACCCAACGTGGCCCACAGAGAGGCCGGCAATTAACACTGCTGACCGTTTGAGGACATTCACATACAGTTTAATATGTCGTTTGCATTAATGGAGCTGGCCGTGGGGTGGGAAAAAGAAAGAGTAGAATGCGTTGTTTATTGTTTGAGGCCTGCGGGCTCTGCGGCCCCGGCTGCATGCGTGGTGCAGCCTCAGCTCTCTGCAACCTCAGCTCCAGGCTCCGGCGTCCCCACCGTCTTTACAGAGATGCCATCTCACTGTGCTGCGCAGGCTGATCTCGAACTCCTGAGCTGAAAACATCCACCGACACTGGCCTCCTAAAGGACTAGGGTTACAGGCATGAGCCACGTGTCCAGCCTGGAAGAGTTTTAGTTCAGTGATGTTGGGATTTTGCAGATTTGCATGCAATCACTGCTCCATGCCTCTTTCCTGTTTGATGAGAGGGGTTCAGTTTCAAGTGCGCTGAGCGTTCAGAGTAAGTCGGGCTGGAAATGGCATGTCTGGTGACTTCTTGGTTGGGAAAAGCTTCTGTTTAGCTGAGAGGGAAATTGCTACCGTTCAAGAAGATACATTCTGTGGTGAAACCTGAGAGAGAAATATATTATCTTTATAGGGATCCTGGATACAAAACCAAAGTGCTCTCAGCTCTAAATAACCAATTTTATTGTGTGTGTGTGTGTGTGTGCGTGCGTGCGTGTGTGTGCACATCTGTGTGTTTTGCAGAAACTCTGAGGCTGATGTGATTGGAACAGACAGCGAGGGAAGGGGAAGGATGGTAGGAAGACAGCACATTTTCCAGCAGGTGGCCCGAGCCAGCCCCTCCCCAGGAAGGCGGGTCGCTTTGTACTTCTCTGAGTCTTCACACCTGCTTTTCACGGGAGCACACGCACGTCACTAGGGCTGCAGCACCCTGGAGAGGGTGAGCAGTTGCCACCCACAGCCGGCAGTCCTGGTGACCCGCAGTCAGTGGCAGGCATGCGGGTCCTGTTCCATTTGCTCTTTATTGGAAGGGCAGGAAGCAGAGATCAGGCCGCCCTGGAGAAGGAAACACTTTCCAGCATGTTGCACGTGCACTCTGAAGCTCCCTGTGCTCTGCGTGTCGTTGCACACGGACACTGTTCTCTCGGCTTTCCTAAGTGGCCGATGACATGGTGGGACCAGCCGCCCCAGGGTAAACTCGGAGCAAATCTGAAGATGCATCTTCCAGTCTCATCTTCTGTTGGAAAAGCCAAATGCTCACAACGTGCAATGACAGTTTAAACCGTGGCTGCTCTCTCTCAATGTTTTACATTAGTCATTATAATTACGCTGTTTTTAAAATAACCTTTACGTTTCAGAAGGTTGCCATATCTACAGAAACATCGTGAACTTATGGTAGAAAGAGTTCACATTCACCCCGACTGCATTTTTTATCATGAACGTCTTACCATATTATGTTGTATCATATCTGTACATTTACTATGATTTATGTACCAATATTGGTATTTTTTATGACTTAAAGTCTACATTTTACTTAGATTTACTTGGTGTGCACCAGGTGACCTTTTCTGTTCTGGGATCTCACTGAGGACACCAGGAAACATTTAGCCGTGAAGTCCCCTGCGGCTCCTCTGGCCGAGGCAGTGGCTGGGACATTTTCTGCTTTGCGTGACCTTGCAGCTTTTGAAGAGTACTGATCAGGCTTACAGTGGGGCCCCCCATGCTGAAATTTTTATGCTGTTATTCTCATGATCAGACCAGGGTTATGGGTTTGGGGAGGAGAACCGCAGAGGCAAAGTGCCATTGTCATCGTGTCCTCTGAAGGGTACATACTGTCAACGTGACTAATCACTACTGCTGGTGACCTGTTACTTGGCTACGGTGCTGTTTGTCAGGTTTCCCCTTCCATGGCGTGCTCTTCAGGAGGCCAGCTTGTGCAGATGACACTTAATTACTGAGAAGTGATGCTCCACCTCCTTGACGGTGGAGTATCCAGATAAATCATTTAGAATTCTTATGTGTAACTTGTCTCTTTAATTATCTATTCAATTAAATTATTTAATAGATAATCTAATTATTCAATCATCAATTAATGTCAGCATGAGCTAATATTAATATCATGGATATTTATTTGGTACTTTGAGTTAAAATTCAATATTATTCTATTTACGTTATTGCTCTAATTGTTCCGGTTCAAGACTTACCTACTCTGATAGCTGTGTAGTGGGGCTTTGTTGTTTTAAGTTGCAATTCTCTATTGACAAACCGTATTGAGCATTTTTTATATCCGTATTTGCCATCTGTTTACCTTCTTTGGTGAGGGATCTGTTCAGGTTTTTTTTTTTGTTTTGTTTTGTTTTTTTTACATGATTTAACTGCATTGATTATCTTCTTAATGTTGAATTTTAAGAGTTCTTTGTATATGTTGGATGCACATTTTTTATCAGATATGCATTTTGAAAATAGTTTCTATAAGTCTATGGCTTGTCTCTGCTGCTTTTAGAAATGTATTTTCACACATATGAAGAGGAAAAGAAGTTAGTTAACTATAGGAACCCAATCATGTCTCTACATGGGGGCGTGCAACGTCCTCCTTTTAGGAATCTACTTTTCCTTACTCTTCCAAATACTTTGTTATTTCCAAAACCGTATATAAGGAGTATAAGAAAGATATGAGAATATGTCAATACCCAAATAAAGAGAAATTGTACTTTAAAAAAGAATTCTCACAATGACCGGCGAGGTAGATAAAACAGACAAACATTAGCATTCACATTTATCGGATGCAGAAACTGGAGCCCAGGCGAGCATTCTTCCTTCATTTTGACTGTAGGTAGCCTGATGACGGTGTGTAGGTGATGATCTTTTTGCGATGAATTTTCCAGCTGTTCTTTGAGCTTCTTGTATTTGGATATCTAGATCTCTAGCAAGACCAGGGAAGTTTTCCCTGATTATTCCTTCAAATAAGTTTTCCAAATGTTTAGATTTCTCTTATTCCTCAGGAACACCAATTACTCTTATGCTTGGTTATTTAATGTAATCCCAAATTTCTTGGAGTCTTTGTTCATTTTTTTAAAATTATTTTTTCTTTGTGTTTTTTCAGTTAGTTTGAAAGCCCTGCCTTTGAGCTCTGAAGTTCTTTATTCTACTTGTTTGATTCTGTTATTGAAGCGTTACAGTGAATTTTGTATTTTTCTAAGTGTGTCTTTCATTTCCAGAAGATGTGATTGCCTTTTCTTTATGATATCTATTTCTCTGGAGACGTTTCATCCATATCCTATATTTTTTAAAAATTTTCTTTAAGTTTGACTATTTTTCTTTTTTTTTTTGGCAATTCAGATTTCTTTTTGGTTTGAATCCATGGCTGGAGAGCTAGTGTGATCTTTTAGGGTGTCATAGAACCTTGTTTTGTCATATTAGCAGAATTACATTTCCGGCTTCTTCTCATTTGGGTAGACTGTTTCAGTGGAAAGATCTGGAACTAAGGGCTGCTGCTCGGATTTTCTTGTCCCACATGGTGCTGTCTTGATGTGCATCGTCCCCCCTCCTCTAGGGAGAGGGCGTGTTGAGAGCCGGATTGCCGTGACTGCGACTGCCCTTCTGGGCGACCCACCCAGTGGGGCTCCCGGGCTCCAGGACAGTGCCGGGGAACTCCTGCAGAAGTCCTGTGATGTGATCTGTGTTCAGGCCTCCCGACTGTGGATATCAGCACCTGCTCTGTGGGGCCGCAGGAGGCTGAAGGGGACCCTGGGCCTGTCGGCCATAGTTCTGCTTAGGGAGCTGGTTTTCTCAAACGCCACTGATGCTAACAGTGAAACAGTCACACGGACAGACTCAGGACCTCTCGTTAGCCAGGACGTTGTTTTCTCCTTCTTCAGAACAGGGTTCTTTTACGAGCTGCTGTAACGGAGGCGGCACTTTCAGGAGCGCACCGGCTGCAGTTGCAGGAGGGGGCTGCGGTCCTCCCTTAGGTGGCCACAGTAAGTGCTTGGGTTTCTCGGGTCATGGGCAGACCCACAGAGCTCCCAGTGCTTTGTCTTTTGTCTTTGGAGACCAGGACAGGTAGAGAAAAACCCTCAGGTGAAGGGGGGCCTGAGCAGGTCTGAGTTCAGACTCTCCTTGAGCAGGCCTTGCTTTAGCCGCTATGGGGGATGATGGGGGCTTCTCAGGCCAATGGAGTCACGTTTCAGGGGACTGTGGCTGCCTGTGCTCCATCATACAGGTGACCAGGGCAGTGGGGGAAGCTCCTGGTGACAGGCGTCACCCAGGCTCACACAGCAGCAGGGCCAGTCTCCTGCATGGCACCCCGACTGCCCTGAGTTTGTATCCAGGCAGCCAGGGAGCAGGGCTGAAATCCTGCCCCGGGCTACAAGCCACTCCACTGGGAAAGCAAGCAGCACCCTCAGGCCTCGCGTCCGCCTGCTCCACCGTCAGCTGCGAGCTTCTGTGCTTGCCCTGCATGCACGTCCGTCTGCCACCCGCCCCACACCGTCTCCATTCTGCTCAGGGAAGTTCCTGCTTAGCCAGAGTTACTGCAAAGTTCAGCCAGGAGCTTCCTTCACCCTGTGGCTGGCTCTCTTCCCCTCCCCAGGCCCCCTGTGAGATAAGGCCAGGCGTGGCTTCCCCGGGCTCCCCTGGGGACCAGGAGTGCCTTCCCACGGCTTCTCCTACTTTTATATTTTCCTTGACTTTCTAACTCCATTTCAACTCTAGGCAAGGTTAAAGTCCTCTCCTGTGATGAGAGCTTTCAGCTTCCCCAGTGGGAACACGTGTTCAGAGGCAGACTTTTTTCTCTCTCTCCCTTTGGGAACTCAGGTTTTCTCAGCTGTCCTGCAGGCTTTGTAGTGGCAAGCCGCTTCTTCCAAAGGGTCTGTGAATCCTTTCAGTTTTCCTGGCGTGTCCCACACTGGATCTTGGGGCGAAGGCTCAAGACGCCGCTCTCTGTATGAATGGAAGCTGCATGCCAGTCTTCTCTTCTATCTGCCATTTTCCCTCTTATCTGACAGGCAGAGCTTCAGTAAGGAGTGACGGGAAGTGACGGAGTGGAGCCTGCTGATGGCCGCTCAGCATTGTGAAGGTAGTTAATGCCACTGAGCTGCACATTTTAACACAGTTAAAATGGCACTTTTTAGTATGTATATTTTACCACAGTAAAAAACCAACTAAAGGCAGAATTTTATTCATAGACCAACTATGTCTGTGTTCTCTTTACAGCTTGTGGTATGTTAGGAATCACCCAAATACATGTTCCTAGGATCAGTGCTTTCTAAGATAATCCTGCGGTCTGGAACATATTCTCAAGTAGAGGATTCCTGCTGAGCTCAGCTGAAGGAATTCCAGCCTGTCTGCCACTCAGATGTCTGCTGACTGGGAGGCTGGAGAAGATGCCAGCACAAATGGGCCCCTGCGATGCCCACATGGTTTCCTCTGGTGAGACGCAGCTTGTGCATGCCAGGCTGTGAAGGAACCGCTGGTGTTTCACATTTCTGAACTAAAGCCTTGACTGCAGTCAACATTCAGGTGCTGGAGACACGGTAGTGACCCTGCTGGCGGCTGCAGCCGCAGGGTGGCAGGAAGATGGCACCGCCCTCAGCCTGCTGGCAGCAGGAGGGCCGGGTGCATCCTTAGCATGGGCGGGCTGCCCCTCGTGCACAGCTGGAATCAGACTGACACTGGGTGACTCTTAACAGTTTCACACTTGCCTTGTCCCGTGTTTTGAGGTGACGACATGGGTCAGCTCTGGCCACTTGCAAACCCTGAGTTATCAGCAAATGTAAGCAACGACTCCTCACCCCTGTGTCCTGTGCCCTAACCTTTCTGTGTTTTGTTTCTCAGCGTTCAGGGGCTTACCCGGTGCTCTTTAGTGCAGGACATCTACTTTTTGGAGATGAACCATTTCTCCCCATTTCTCTTTTCCATCTTACCTCTAAAATGGGAGGAAGGAAGTTATGTTTGTTCCATGTCTACACTTGGCAGCTCTCATTATGTGTTTGTGAAAGTCACCTCGTGTGCTAGGCACACAGTCACGATGCATACCTGGTGCTCAATAAATGACCTCCTGCAGCCACAGCAAGTGTGAACAGCCAGGAGGAAGGGAAGGTCGATCGCCACACACGAGGTCAGCAGACGTTTCCCGTAATGGGACAGATGACACATATTTTTGTTTCTGTGGCCATGTGGTCTGTGTCCCACAACTCCACTCTGCCAGTGAGAAAGTGGGATGGACAGGAGGCAGGTGAACGGGACAGCTGTTTCAATCATCTTTATTCATTAAAAAACGTGGGCCCGCAGGGCCTGCAACCTACAGCTTTCCAGCCCAGGATAGCCTTTTCCTCAGCTGGTCTCTTTTGTTTAATCTTAGAGTTAATGACTGTCGAAAAAGGCTTTGAGACCAGTAATAAATTTTTTTTTAAAAAATATTACCTTATTCCAAAATTATAGGTATAATAAGTAGAAATAATAGCAGATTACAACAGGTCTAGTTTACTGAAAGACTAGAGGGACATATAGCAGAGGAACATATGAAATGTGTATGTTCCTTTACAAGAAATAGAGAGACATATAAAAATTATGGATAGTAGTATCAACTTTCATAACTTAAAGGGAAAAAATTCTTTTAGTATGTTTATTTTGTAGATAGAAAAATAACATTAGTAAGGAATAATTACTATTTCTTTTTGGTTATTGTTCTCTTATGCATGTTAACTTTTCGTAAATTTCAACACCATTAAGCTCAATATCTCATAATCTGTGAGCAGAATATTTTTGTACCATCTGCTATGAAAACTGGATTGATTATATTCCCCACTAAACACCCACTCGTATCCTGCTGATGCCTCGGAACAGCGGAGACACGGTTGCTCTGAGACAGGTAGCAAAGCCCTCACTTTTTGCACACATAGAGGTTTCCTCGCTTTCCACAGGGTGACAATCTTTCTACTAATGGGAAGGCATCGTTCTCTTCCTGGTTTATATTCACTGATTCAATATTTACTGAGTACCTGCTATGAGCCAAGGGCTGCTCATAAGTTTTCTGTGCTTGGGGCAAATCAGTGAATAAAAGAGACAAAGACCTCTGTCCTCAAGGTGCCTGTGGTTAACAGGGAGGGGCGGGTAGTATAAACACAACGAAGTGGGCAGGATAGAATGGCGGAAGGTGAGAAGAACTGTGGAGAACAGGAGGGCAGAGGGATGAGGAGTGGGGAGCGCTGGGCTGTGTGTCTGGGTGGGGGAGAGTTCCGTGCTCAGCAGGGTGATCAGAGCAGTGGGGCAGACCCCCTGAAAAGATGAAGCCTGAGCCAAAACTTGGGAAAGAGGAAGAAATAGATCATGGCTATCTAAGACAACAACCTTCTGAATGGAGAGCAGGTGGAGCAAAGGCCACAAGGCAGGTGCGTGTCGTTTGCCTCTGTGGGTGAGCATGGGGTCCCGTACGGCTGCGGCAGTGAGGGGGGGAGCTTTCAGGGTGGAGGTGGGACTGGTACTGGGTGCAGACCACAGATGGCCTCGGAGCCCACCAGCTCAGAAGTGGAAAGTGACTGCAGGGTCCTGGGCAGATGTGTGTCTAAAAGGGAGTCTCAGAAGGAAGCTCTGATGGCTGTGCTCAGAGTAGCCTGCAGGAGTCCGTGCTGGAATCAGTGACGCCGGTGAGAGCCTCCTGCAACATCCCAGTGAAAGAGAACGGTGACTCCAACCAGGCTGTAGCACGGGAGGTGGGAAGAAGAGACAGATTTGGGTAGATCTTCAAAGCAGGACACCACATTTTCTGGGGGGTTGGATGTAGGGGTGTGAGAGAAAGAATGAGGGTCAGGGTGATGCTCCGGTGTCTGGCCTGTGTTGTGTGTTAATAGAAATCCTCTGTATGCATAGATTTAAAAAGAAAATGCTGTTAAAATGTTATCCCGTAACAACAACTCCTACATTTGTATTATAATTTTAGACTGTCAATTGAAAATGTCAAAAGATGAAGGAGATTTTGGGCTGAGACGATGACGATGGGGTCTTCTAAATATACAATCATGTCATCTGCAGAGAGAGACAATTTGACTTCCTCCTTTCCTAACTGAATACCCTTTATTTCTTTTTCTTGCCTGATTGCTCTGGCTAGAACTTCCAATACTATATTGAACAGGAGTGGTGAGAGAGGGCATCTTTGTCTAGTGCCAGATTTCAAAGGGAATGCTTCCAGTTTTTGCCCATTCAGTATGATATTGTCTGTGGGTTTGTCGTAAATAGCTTTTATTATTCTGAGATACTTTCTGTTGACACCTAGTTTATTGAGAGTTTTTAGCATGAAGCACTGTTGAATTTTGTGAAGGCCTTCTCTGCATCTATTGAGATAATCATGTGGTTTTTGTCTTTTTCTGTTTATGTGATGGATTACATCAAGGATTTTCACATCAATGTTCATCATGGATGTTGGCCTGAAATTTTCTTTTTTAGCTGTGTTTCTGCCAGGTTTTGGTATCAAGATGATGTTGGTCTCATAAAATGAGTTAGGGAGGAGTTCCTCTTTTTGGATTGTTTGGAATAGTTTCAGAAGGAATGGTACCAACCCATCTTTGTATCTCTGGTAGAATTCAGCTGTGAACCCATCTGGTCCTGGACTGATTTTTGGTAGGTAGGCTGTTTATTAACTGAGGCTGCCTCAACTTCGCCCTTGTTATTGGTCCATTCAGGGTTTTGACTTCTTCCTGGTTTAGGCTTGGGAGGGTGCAAGTGTTCAGGAATTTATCAACTTCTTCTAGATTTACTGGTTTATGTGCATAGAGGTGTTCGTAGCAATCTCTGATGGTAGTTTGTATTTCCGAGGAATTGGTGGTGATATCCCCTTTATCATTTTTTATTGCATCTATTTGATTCTTCTGTGTCTTCTTCTTTATTAGTCTGGATAGTGGTCTATCTATTTGTGGATCTTTTCAAAAAACCATCTCCTGGATCTTTGAAGGATTTTTTGTGTGTCTATCTCCTTCAGTTCTGCTCTGATCTTAGTTATGTCTTGTCTTCTGCTAGCTTTTGAGTTTTTTTGATCTTGCTCCTCTAGTTGTTTTAACCATGATGTTAGGGTGTCAATTTTAGATCTTTCTTGGCTTCTCATGTGGGCATTTATTGCTATAAATTTCCCTCTAGACACTGCTTTAAATGTGTCCCAGAGATTCTGGTACATTGTGTCTTCATTCTCGTCGGTTTTGAAGAACATCTTTATTTCTGCCTTCATTTCATTGTTTATCCAGTCAACATTCAAGAGCCTGTTGTTCGGTTTCCAGGAAGCTGTGCGGTTCTGAGTTAGTTTCCGAATTCTGAGTTCTGACTTAATTACACTGTGGTCTGATAGAGTGTTTGTTATGATTTCCTTTTTTTGCATTTGCTGAGGATGATTTACTTCCAATTATGTGGTCAATTTTAGAGTAGGTGTGATGTGCTGAGAAGAATGTATATTCTGTAGATTTGGGGTGGAGAGTTCTGTAGATGTCTATTAGGTTTGCTTGGTCCAGATCTGAGTTCAAGTCCTGGATATCCTTGTTAATTTTCTGTCTGGTTGATCCATGTAATATTGACAGTGAGGTGTTAAAGTCTCCCACTATTATTGTGTGGGAGTCTAAGTCTCTTTGTAGGTCATTAAGAACTTGCTTTATGTACCTGGGTGCTCCTGTATTGGGTGTGTATGTGTTTAGGATCGTTAGCTCTTCTTGTTGCATTGATCCTTTCACCATTATGTAATGCCCTTCTATGTCTCTTTTGATCTTTGTTGGTTTGAAGTCTGTTTTATCAGAGACGAGAATTGCAACTCCTGCTTTTTTTTTTGCTCTCCATTTGCTTGGTAAATCTTCCTCCATCCCTTTATTTTGAGCCTCTGTGTATCCTTGCATGTGAGATGGGTTCCTGGATACAGCACACTGATGGGTTTTGGCTTTTTATCCAATTTGCCAGTCTGTGTCTTTTGATTGGGGCATTTAGCCCATTTACATTTAGGGTTAATATTGTTATGTGTGAATTTGATCCTGCCATTTTGATGCTAGCTGGCTGCTTTGCCCATTAGTTGATGCAGTTTCTTCATTGTGTTGATGCTCATTACCATTTGGTTTTTGGAGTGTCTGGTCCTGGTTGTTCCTTTCTGTTTAGTGCCTCTTTCAGGAGCTCTTGTAAAGCAGGCCTGGTGATGATGAAATCTCTGAGTAATTGCTTGTTCGTAAAGGATTTTATTTTTCCTTCACTTATGAAGCTTAGTTTGGCTGGATATGAAATTCTAGGTTGAAAGTTCTTTTCTTTAAGGATGTTGAATGTTGGCCCCCACTCTCTTCTGGCTTGTAGGGTTTCTGCTGAGAGATCTGCTGTGAGTCTGATGGGCTTCCCTTTGTGGGTAACCCGAACCTTCTCTCTGGCTGCCCTTAGCAT
>PVKP010048184.1:0-14613 GCA_004027715.1 Plecturocebus donacophilus
CAAGACAATCAAGACCACTCCACAACCTTGTGTGAACACAGATGAAGACACTGGCACTCCTCAAGCTGCAATATGATCACATGGCCCCAGTCCTGGCTAATATGAGGGGCTGCTGCTTTTTTTGCCTGTTTCAGATTTAGTCTCACTCCACACTTCCCTCCTTCCAAATATTATTTATTGAGGTGTCCAATTCTAGAACTGTCTTCACTTTCTGACAGCACTCAATCCAAGCAAAGCCCCTCTTCCTTAAGCTTGCTCCCAAACACCTAACATAAGCCCACATTTTTAAAGTCCTCTCTAACACTCTCATACTGAAATGCTCACCGGTCTTTATGTTGCATATTCTCCATCACTGCAATGAGTGATCAACTCAATTGTTTAACAATAGAGGTGTCCCTGGTAGCCCTTGGCTGGAGGACATTGACATTAGGTGGGTGGAAAACTCATTCAAGCACTCATTTATTCGTCAAAAAGTCTATGATGTACCCAGCACTGTGTTAGGAGTTAGAGACACTGTATACTGGTACATCAAAAATGATTCCATTCTCCAGGAGCTCATAGTCTGGTAGAGAGACAGATAAGTAATCATCTTAGCACAAATTCCTGTGGCATGTGCTCTGATGGGTCAGCACCAAGGAGACACCTGTCACAGGTTAGAGGGGTCAAGGAAGTTTCCCTTGAGTGAGTGACACCTGAGAGAGATCTATAAGGGCCAGGAGGATTTCTCCTCAGGAAAGAAGAGGGTGTGAATGATGGAGGCAGAGTATGTACAAAGGCCTGGAGATGAGAGAGAAATGCAAGTGACTCAAGATGACAGGAGTTAAGTAGGTGAAGGAAGCAGAGTAGCCTTAAATCCCAGCAGAGAAGCTCATTCCTCCTTCTTAAGGCATCAGGGAGCCTTGCAAAGGTTGCGAGCAGGTGGGTAACAAAACTAAGAGTCACACTGATCACATTGAAAGGCTGGTGCCTCACCCCTCCTGCCTTCAGGGGCGGGGACTATAAAAGAATAATTTACAAAGTCGACTACATACAAATGAGATATTTCTCTATGACAAAGCCTCCATCAACAGAGTAGGAAAGTAAACACAAAGGGAAAAAATGTTACAGCATACATGTCAAAATTTAATAACTGCATTATAGGAAGATCTCTAGCAGATTACTAAGATAAAGACTTTTACAGTAGGAAATGGGCTAATCTATTTTCACCAACAAAGAAATGCAAATAGATAATAGACACATGAAAAGAAGCCTAGTCTCACTAATGATCAAAGAAAAAAGACCACGATGATATTGTATCCTTTCCACTGACACATTAGCAATGCCTAGAGCTGTCAAGGATAGAAGGAAATAGGTGCCCTTGTCTCATATATTCTTGGATGAAGAACAAGGCAGAAAGATCTTAAGGGCGATTTCAATAATGACGATAGAAATGTCTAACGTATATCTCTTTTGACTTAAGAATCTCTCTATTAGGAGTTTAATTTTGAGGCTGGGTATGCCAAGATGAATGTACAAGAATGTGCCTCACAGAGATATTTATATCGTGCAAAGTTTATATTAGTGAAATGCTGGAATAACTTGAATGTCTACCATCGGAAAAATGGAATAAATAAACCATGTCATGGTTTGTAATAATTCTGATGAAAGACTCTGCAGTCATTTAAAAGGAATGAAAGAGATTTAGCAATACCAACCAAAGAAGTATCAATGATATACTGCACAGGGAGAGGGCAGGGAGGATACCAAACAGGATGTCGAATGTCTTATACATGCCAATATCCACTATGCATTATTTAAAATATATGGAGGGCCAGTTAGGACTCTTTTAGATGATTTTTCTTCAGCTACTACAAACAGACTAGACACGTCACTTTCTTTTTTTTTTTTTTGAGATGGGAATCTCACTCTGTTGCCCAGGCTGGAGATCAGTGGTGGGATCTTGGCTCACTGTAGCCTCTGCCTCCAGAGTTCAAGCAATTCTCCTACCACAGCCTCCGAGTAGCTGGGACTACAGGTGCCTACCACCATGATGGACTACTTTTTGTATTTTTAGTAGAGACTGAGTTTCACCATGTTGGTCAGGCTGGTCTTGAACTCCTGAGCTTGTGCTCCACCTGCCTTGGCCTCCCAAAGTTCTGGGATTACAGTCATAAGCCATGGCAACCAGCCACCTGTCACTTTCTCCAGTGGCTCTTACTTTCTTTTGGTGCCTTAGAGAGAGCATTGGATTGGATGCCAGATGCCCTGCGTTTGAGTTCTGACCCTATCACTATTTAATGCAGTCCTCTCACTTATGAACTTTGGTTCACTTGACTGGAAGAGCAAAGAGTAGAATAAAATGAACCCTGGGCTTCCTTTGGCTTTGACCATCTGTTTTATATCTGTGGTCATATTTTGATGCCCCAAAGAACCCTGAGAGGTAAATGAGGACAGGCAATATCTCTACTCCCCAAACGTCAGACACAGAATTAAGGCCTTATGTTAGTGATCCAGCAGATTTAGGGACCAGATGTAGTTCTGTAAGCTGTCTCGAATGTCACAGAGTGCCAGTGAGGGCATGTCAGTGCTCACATAGGCTTCAAAACTCCCCAAATTTGGGATATCAGTCAGCTTGAACTGTCATAATAGAATACCACGGGCTAGGTTGCCTAACAACAGAAATGCATACTCTTACAACTCTGAAAGCTGGAAATTCAAGATCAGGATGCCAGCAGGGTCAGGTTCTGGTGAGGGATCTTTTCCCAGCACGCAGACAGCAGACTTCTTGCTATGTTCTTCCATGGCTGAGAGAGAGAGTTCTGCTTCGCACAAGGCCACCAATGCTATGGGATTAGGAGGCTATCCTTATGACCTCATTTAACCTTAATTACCTCCCCAAAGTCCTGTCTCCAAACATAGTCACATTGAGATTAGAGCTTTAACAGACGAATAAGCCAAGGTGGTGGGAGAGTGGACACCATTCAGCTCACAGCATTTAGCTATGCTGGAGAGAACGAGCTAGCAGCAGAAGAGACACTGGATGAACATAGGGACAACAGAACTGAGAGGAAGCTCTTGAATGCAGCTCTTCCACGTGCAAGTCCCAGAAACTGGACTTCTAAGGGAAAGAGGATATAGTAGACAATGACAAGATCACGTATTTTGTAGAGTGACTTTCCCAGTTCAAACCCTGGCTGCTACTATGCGAGTCCCTGAGAGGCCTTGGGTTTCTCACGTCTAAAATGGGGGTCTTCTGACTCTCCTCACAGCTCATCAAGCGTCGGTGAAGACAAAACGAGATAAGGTCAAGTTTCCAGGCATGTGGGGCACATGGCACTGGCATACGCAGATGATTTTAGGTGACTTGTGGATAAGGTGTTAGCCAACACTGACTCAGAGGAGAAAACCATTCTTTTCTAACTCGGTCTAGGCCTTTCTCTTTTCCTCCAAAGAGAAGAGTCCAGTTTGATGCACACGTCGTCAGCACCACCCTAATACCTGCCAATATCTGTTTTCTACAAAGGCTTCCAGCCCTTTGCAGGAAATACTATCCAATGATAATTGAATAACAGTCGCATTTATTTTTACGATTACCTTCTCTATATAGCAAGTGAGGCTGGTTTACTTTTTAAAGTCATGATATAGGTTTCCTTTTTAAATAAATTTATTCTAGAGAAAAGAGAGCTGATTTAAACAAACAATAGTAAGTGAATGATAGTGCAGTAAGATGTGACTATGGCTAAAATGAATCAGTAGAAACCACTTAGCAAAAGTAATGCTTAAGTGACTGAATTTAAGGAAACTCTGTTGCTGAAGATAAAGTAACAGACCCAGAGAGAAAAAAAGGGGATGGGAGGTAGGACTGCCTTGCAGCTCCCACTTGGACAGGCAGAACAGCATGTGGAGACTCACATCGTGAAATTTCGCTCCAAGAACACATGCAGGAACATACCAGGGAAAAGAAAAGAATACACAGACCCTTTGAAAGAAGGGGATTGCCGCTGCGAAAGCTATGAGCCAGCTGAAAAGCAGTGAGTACCTCAAGTGTGTGTGTGTTCTGGGGGGAGTCCACCTCTGAACACACATCCTCACTGGAGCACTTGAAAGTCCAGATCACAGAAGGAGGATTTAAACTTACCTAAAGTGTATACTGCACAGGTGATGGGTATACCAAAATCTCAGAAATCACCACTAAAGAACTTATTCATGTAACCAAACACCTGTTCCTCAAAACTTATTGAAATAAAAGAAGAAGAAGAGCAACAACAACAACATAACCACTGAAGGAAAGGCTGGGGATCATGGTGTTATATACCTAGCAGATGCATTTGTTTAAAATGTAGGAAAATTAAGAAAATAATATGAGATAACCTTAAAAAGAAGATTATGACCACTCAGGATATCTCGAGCTATAATGAAGCATTAAATGAGATTAATTTTGCAGTAGTTTTTTTAGTGTATTGGAGCAGACACAAAAAATACATAAAAGACCTATCTAAAACCTTTTCAGAGACTTGAATGAGAGGACTTACCCAACACAAGATTTCATCTTGATTACTGCTGGTGTTCCCAGCTGCTAATATCTAGTATCTACTAGGTGAATAATAAATGTCTGTTGAATCAATAGCTTAATGTATAATAAACAAATGCCCTAATTAATGAAATAAGAGAGACTGAGCTAAGATAATGACAATGGCAATAGAAAATAGGAAACAAATAAGAAAATATTTTTGAGACATAATCGATATGATTTATATTAGATTGAAAGTGGAGAAAGAATATATGAATTTGGAGTTTGGAGCCTGGGTGCATTGGGGGTGGAATAGGAAAGATACTTGTACACAGGAAATTTTTTAAATTGTTCATCTTTCATTGGAGGTATAATATGGTTGAGCTTGATAAAGGAAGGAATACAAAAAGTTGATTATAATTTACATGACATTGAATTCACAAATTAGCTACACTTTTCAGAATGGCTAGAAACAGTGTTCTTAGCTACTTCTAAAAGGAGTCTAAGCAATCTGCATGCTTCAGTGAATGGATAACTTAGGTCCCACTTAGCTTTTCTCAACAGAAAATACAAAATGAGAAAAGCTAATTAAGTAGAAAAGCTGCCCTATAGCTCATCTCACAGTTTTAGAAGTAATCCATTTTACTTTAAGTACTCCTAACGATACCTTCTAAAAGGCAAGGGTACTGGTAAAAATGAAACAACATTCCTAGCTCACAATGTTTCCTTCTCTGCCCTGATGAAGGGTAAAATAATGAAGATGATCTGCATACTTCTCACTGTGATACCTGGCTATTTGCTAAAACAGATGTTTGGTTTTTGTACTATAGATATCTTGAAGTTCCCCTAGGCAGAAAATCATAGGTGAAAGAGATCTCCCCTGGAAGACAGATCTTAGAGAGGAAATCACATCGATAAATCTGACCACATCTCGCTTGGAAATTTTAAACTAAAGCATAGGTAAAAGATAATGTTGGCCAGATGTGGTGGCTCACACCTGTAATCCCAGCACTATGGGAGGCCGAGGTGGGCAGATCGCCTGAGGTCAGGAGTTCAAGACCAGCGTGGCCAATATAATGAAACCCCATCTCTACTAAAAATACCAAAACTAGCTGGGTGTAGTGGCAGACTCCTGTAATTCCAGCTACTCAGGAGGCTGAGACAGGAGAATCTCTTGAATCCAGGAGGCGGAGTTTGCAGTGAGTGGAGATCACGCTATTACACTCCACTCTGAGCAACAAGAGCAAAACTCCATCTCAAAAAAAAAAAAAAAAAAAAAAAAAAAAAAAAAAAAAAAAAAAAAAAAAAAAAAAAGATGATATTTGGCTACCTTAATAGTCACTTAACAATCATGGGATATTGCTAAGAGATCACATTTCTTATTCAGGGTAACATAAGCACATTAGATTTTCCTGAAGTTTTACAATCTAAACACAAATAGACTCAGACCTGTAAGCTGGCAATGAGGCCTCTTGTTAGAGTTCTTTGGTCTTCTTGATACATTCTGTGTACATGGGAAAATAACTACCTGTACCAGTCACCATAAAGAGGTTTTAAGTAGATAAACGTTAATCACTTTACATCTGAACTAGCAAAAGCAAATTCTTAAGGCCAGGCTGGTCTCCCTGCCAGCAACAGGACTTCATGGGGGTGTGGTAAGGAAATGGAAGCACATTACACAACCGTATCTACAATTGTGCACTGCTCAGCCAACAATTTGTCTTCTGGAGTTCTAATCTTGTGTTCAAGATCCAATCCATGATCCATTCAATCCCGTGCTTTCCAAACAGTGTTCTTTCCTGTTATAAAAATCCATGGGCAGCCAGAAAAAAAAAAATTAATAGACACAGCTCCTGCCCTCAGTGTAACTTGGAAAAGGCAGTTCTCCCCTGTTCTCTTCTCCATGGGAAACAGCACTGCTGGCCTCTGTTGGAGCAGCTGGTCCCTCCGGTGAGGCCTTCCAGGTGTTTGCTCCGTCAGGGCTGCCAAGAGACCTGCATTCCAGAAGGAATAGGTTGACCAGCACCTGTGGGAGATGCTGTTGACAGATGTAAGAGGGGGATGAAGCTGCTTAGGTCCTCCTCTCTGGCAAGCCTAGTCTCTTATCCCCTGCAGTGATTCTACTGTTGGCCTGGGTGAAGTGGTTTACCCTGTCCCTAGTAAGAGGCTACAGAGAAGACCTTGTCTTCCTGGCCCTGCTTGAAGCTGAGAAACCACCCTGAGGACTCTAACCATCGCATCATTTTCTGACCAGCCCAGGCTAAGCGCACCATTGGTATTGTAGTCTGGGCTGCTCAGATGAAAAGGCAAGGCCCGGATGGCAGGGTCACCTGTCCTCCTGTCTCAGCAGGTTTGCCTGACTCTAGATTTCCCTCAGAGGCCAAAAATGGAGTCTCCGGGAATTATAGAACATTGTTTCTGGCAGACACTATCAAGGGTTGTCAATTTGCTCCCTGTGCAAAGGAGAAAACCCAAGCCCAGAGAATGAAAGGGACTTCCCAGAGCCACACACAATAAGTAGGCAGCAGAGCTAGAACAAGAATTCTTGTGCCCTGATTCTTAGCTGGGATTACCTATTTCTAGAAGAGAGTTTTTCAGTGTATAAGTATAGTAGAAATGTGAAACTCCCAGGCCCCGCTATATAAAGAAATCAGAAAGGGGAAGGGAGTTAACAGGTATTAGGTTGTCACAGAAGTAATTGTGATTTTTGCCATTATCTTTCTTTCTTTTTTTTTTTTTTCTTTTTTACTATACTTTAGATTCTGGGGTACATGTGCAGATCATGCAGGATTGTTGCATAGGTATATACATGGCAAGGTGGTTTACTGACTCCATCTCCCTGTAACCTATATCTGGCATTTCTCCCCATGCTATCCCTCCCCAACCTCCCCAACCTATCGCTCCCCTAGCCCCCACCAACAGACCCCAGTGTGTGATGCTCCCCTCCCTGTGTCCATGTGTTCTCATTGTTCAAGACTGCCTATGAATGAGAACATATGGTGTTTGATTTTCTGTTCTTGCATCAGTTGCTGAGAATGATGGTTTCCAGATTCATCCATATCCTTACAAGGGACATGAACTCATCATTTTTTATGGCTGTATAGTATTCCATGGTGTATATGTGCCACATTTTCCTTGTCTAGTCTATCATTGATGGACATTTGGTCTTTGCTATTGTAAGCAGTGCCGCAATGAACATATGTGTGTGCATGTGTCTTTATAATAAAACAATTTGTGATTTTTTTGTATACCCAGTAATGGGATTGCTGGGTCAAATGGAATTTCTATTTCTAAATCCTTGAGGAATTGCTACACTGTCTTCCACAATGATTGAACTAATTTACACTCCCACCAACAGTGTAAAAGTGCTCTTATTTCTCCACATCCTCTCCAGCATCTTTTGTCTCCAGATTTGTCAATGATCACCATTCTAACTGAGTTTTTGTCATTACTTTCAATGGTCCCTTTGAAGTGGTGCCATCACTTTTGGTGGCAATAACCACAACTACTTCTGCACCAAACCTGATATTAAGCACTAAATACTATTTTAGTGTTTAAATGAAGATATCTCATTTGGTCCTGTTACTCTTGCCTCCTGTGCAACTGCTCCATTTCCTGTAAAGTATGAAGTGAGAGCTCAGAGAGTAACCTTCCTTTTAGATTAGCAAGATGTGCTGGGAATAGCATGAACCTTGGAATCAGGTAGACCGAATTCTGTCAAGCATTAGGGTGTAGGCTTGATCAATGAGAATTTCATTGAGCTCAGGATCGTCATCTGTACCTTTAGAGTAATAACCCTTGCCTCCCATATCTGATCAGATCAAATTGTCATGCAAAGTGCTTCGGGAAGAGTAGATATTCAAAAACAGTGGCTTATAAACAAATACTTAGAATAGCGGTATTCATTGCAATCCCACAAGATAGAAATAACTATCCATCAATAGGTAAATGAGAATAAACAAATATTGACAAATCAATATGATGAAACACTACTCAATAATAAAAAGGAATGAAATACCGATATTTGCAATGACATGGATAAATTTTAAAAACACTATGCACCTCTACTTCTGGTTAAATCACTCTTACCAGATCCTATTTTAAAATAAGTAACAAACTATAAATTCTGTAAAGAAAAATAGAAGCAAAACAACATCATGATCTAAAGTCACTAAAGAGTAAACAACAGGCAAATTCTTAAGTGGAGTTAATAATTTAAAAAAGAGATCTGTATGGTGAGATACCTGTTTTGTGGAATATACATAAGCCTTTATTGTTTATCTTTACACAAATCTCTGGCTGGATCCTGGACCATGTATGTACAGGATGGGCTCCCAACAGATGAGAATAAAAGAACTGAACTTGGATTTTATTTGCAGCCCAAGATGCAAAATTTGCAGTTTGAGTCAAGCTGGGTTAATTGCCTACTAAAGAAAACAAACAACAGAAACCAAAATCTCAATACTCTTCAGAGGAATATATCAAAATACAGAGTTTCCACAATGTTCTAATGTTCAGAATACAGAATCCAACATTACTCATCATACGAAGAAACAGGAAAATGTAACCCACTCAAAAAAAAAAAAAAGATGATTAAAGAAGGCTAACCCAATATGACTCAGATAATGGAATTATTAGACTAGAATTGATAAATATCTATTGTAACTGTGGTTATAATAGGCTTTGGGAGAATGTTCAGATGGCATAAATGTATTTTTCATGTGGAACAAATGTGAATTATTAGGGGCCAGAGGAAAGATTGCGGCAGCTTAGTAATGTTGCCTAAACATGCACAGGCCCTAATCCATGAAGTTTTTGAATATTACTTATTTGGCAAAGAAATTTTGCAGGCATGATTAAGTAAAGAATCTCAAAATTTAAAAATTTCCTGGATTACCCATGTACATCCCAAATGCAATTATACATGTCTTTGTAAGAGAGAGGCAGAGGAATATTTTACTACAGAAGAGGGAGTATGAACTGTGAAGACAGAAGCAAAATATTAGAGTGATATGAGGAAAGGATCATGAGCTGAGAAATGCAGGCAGCTAAACAGGTTCAAAAAGTCAATGAAATGGAATTTCCTCAAGATCTTCCAGAAAGTACCAATCCTATCAACACCGACTTTAGTGCAATGAAACTGATTTCAGACTTCTGGCCTTCGAAATTGTGAAATAACATATTTGTGTTCCTTAAGACACCAAGTATTCTGTGGTAATTTGGTACAGCAGTTATAGAAAACTAATACAGTAATTTTTCTCAAGTAAAGAGAAGGATGATTGTAAAGATTGGAAAGTTAGCACAGTCCACACAAAAAAGAGAAACCACAGAAAAACCAAAAATTCTAGAAATTCTAGAGCTAAATAAAATATCTCTTTTAAAAATTACTAGCTAACAATCTGATGGAGACGACAGAGAAAGAATCAGTCAATTTGAAGATAATTATCCAATCCAATGTTGAAGAAAATTTTCTAGTCTAAAGAAATGGGTGGAGAGAGAAGATGAACACAGATTTCTGGACCTGTGTAACAATATCAATAAGTTTAACATGTATAACTGGAGTCTCAGAAGCAGCAAAGCAACAAAGTAGATTGACACCTACATACTTGAAAAAATAATAGCCATTCCCCCCAGTTTGGTAAAACACACCAATTTACAGATTCCAGACCTCAGCAAAATAAATACAAATAAAATCTTACCTATGCACATCATAATCAAACTTCTGAAGTCTAAAGATACAAAAAAATAAATTGGAACTAGCCAGAGAAAATAGCCCATTTTATGTAGATGAATAGTGACTTCTTAGCACAGACTAAGGAAGCCAAAACATAGTAGAACAATATTTTAAAGTTTTGAAAGAAAAAATAAAATCTGTTAACTCAGAATTCTATAACCAATAAAACTATCCTTCCTTCAAGAATGAATATAATCCCATGTTCATGTATCAGAAGAATTAACATTGGTAAATGCCAATACTCCCCAAACTGAACTATAGATTCAACGTCTCCCCTACCAGAATCCTACATGCTCCTTTGTAGAAATTGTCAAGCCAATCCCAAAATTTATATAAAAGTGCAAGGGGGTCAGAATAGCCAAAACAATTCTAAAAAAAGAGAGACAAAGTAGAATAACTCACACTTTCTGACTGCAAAACTTACTGTAAATCAACAATAATCAAGACAGCAGCTATTAGTACAACGCAATAGGCATAAGGACAAAAGGAAAAGGATTGAGTGTTTTCGAATAAATCTATGCATCTAATTGAAACTCATTTTTGACAAGGGTGCAAACACCATTCAATTGGGGAAAATAATATTTTCAATAAATAGTACTGGGGCAACTAGAAAGCCACATGCAAAAGAATAAAATTGGACCTTTATCTTATGCTATGTACAAAATTTAACTCAAAATGGAAGAAGGACTTAAATGTAAGTGCTTGCTTAATGAAATGCAAGAAGGACATGGAAGCATTAAACTCTTAGAAGAGAACGTAGTGATAAATCTTCATGACCTTGCATTTAGCAAAGCATTTTTAGATGTAACACTAAATGCACATATGGTCAGTAAGCACATAAAGATGTTTGATACTATTGGTAATTAGGGAGATGCAAATCAAAATCACAATAAGGTACCACTTCATACTCACTAAGATGTCTAGATTCAAAAAGTCAGATAAGGCCAGGCATGGTGGCTCATGCTGTAATACCAGCACTTTGAGAGGCCGTGGCGGGTGGATCACCTGAGGTTGGGAGTTTGAGACCAGCCTGACCAACATGGAGAAACCCCATCTCTACTAAAAAAACAAACAAACAAACAACCCCCCCCACACACACATACAAAAGTAGCTGGGCATGGTGGCATATACCTGTAATCTCAACTGCTCAGGAGGCTGAGGCAGGAGAATTGCTTGAACGCAGGAGGTGGAGGTCAAAGTGAGCCAAAATTGCATCATTGCACTCTAGCCTGGGCAACAAGAGCAAAACTCTTTCTCAAAAAAAATGTCAGATGATAACAGGTGTTGGCAAAGATGTAGAGAAATCAGAACCCTCATGTACTGCTGGTGGGAATGTAAAATGGTGTAGCCACTTTGAAAAACAGTCTGGCAGTTCCTCAAATAATTGAACATTGAGTTACCATATGAACTGCATCCTAGATATCACCCAAGAGAAATGAAACATGTCCATACAAAAACTTGTATTGCAAATATTTATAGCCGCATTATTTATAATAATCAAGTGGTGAAAACTACCCAAATATCCATTAATGGGCAAGTGGTTAAACAAACTGTGGTATATCCACACAATGGACTAGTGAGCTATAAAAATAAACAAAGCATTGATACATGCTGCAACCTATATGATGAACATAGAAAATATCATACTAAGTACAAGAAACCAGTTACAAAAGTCTATATATTTTATTATTCCATTCATATGAAAGCCCAGAATAGGGTAATCTATAGTGATAGAAAAGAGATTAGTTCTTGCTTAGGACTGAGGAGGGTTGGGAGGTTGTGGAGGTGATAACTAGAGGGTATTAGGTTTCCCTTTGGGTAATGAAAATGTTCTAAAATTGACTGTAGTGATGATTACACATACTTGTGAATATACTAAAAAAAATTGAATTGTACACTTAGAGGTGTATTGTATGATATGTGAATTATATCTTGATAAAGTTTTTTTGAAAAAGAAATGTAATAAAAAGACATTTTCAGATAAAAGGAAATTAAAAGAATTTATCAGCAGCAGACCTGAACTAAAGGACTTTATTTAGGCTGAAGGGATATGATACTAGATGAAAACTCAAATCTTTCAGAAGGAATGCAGAACATCAGAACAGTAAAAAAAAAAAAAAAGAAAAAGAAAAAAAAATGGGGGTAAATATGAAAGTTTACTTTTTTGTTTTAATTTTTTAAAAGTACACAAAACTGAAGCAAGAAGCCCCATCATGTTATAGAATTTATAATGTATGTAGATAAAATACAAATTACATACACTATATGTATGTGGATATAATACAAATTATGATACTGCACAAAGCATGAGGCTGGGGTGGGAAGGTAAATGGATCTCTGTGATTGGAAGGTTATCGTGTACATATTTTGTGAAGTGGTACAATCTTAAGTCTAAATAAACTGTGAAAAGTTAAGGATGCAACCTCTAGAACAACCACAGAAAAATAATACAAAGAAGTGTAATTAAAAAGCTAATGAATAAACTGAAACAGAATTATTAAAAATATTCAAATAAACTTTTTAAAAAACTGATGAATAGATCAATGGTTAAAAAAATAAAATTGAGGAAATCATAAAATAGTAGCTTTAAATCCAACCATATCAATAATTACCTTAATTGTTAACGAACTAAACACTACAATGAAATGGTAGAAGTTTTCAGAATAGATTTTTAGAAATAACTCAACTGTATACTGTCCATAGATACACACTTTAAACAGAGAGGACACAGGTTGAGGATGTAAATAGTAACATAAGAAGGCAGAAGTGGCCATGTTAACATCAAGTAAAATCGACCTCGAGACCGGGAGTATTACCAGAGCAAAAAAGACTTTCATAATGATTAAGTGATCAATTCATTGGGTGGACCTAGATTCATAAACAGAAAGGCTTTAAATAAATAAAGCAAAAATTGACAGAATGAAAGGGAGAAGTAGACCATTTCACATACTTGCTTGGAGATTTTAACATCCCTCTCTCACCAATCGATAGAACAAATAGCTCAGAAAATCAGTAAAGACATAGAGAATCTGAACAATACTAGCAACCACCTTGACCTAATATGTATAGAACACTACACCTAACAGTACAGAATACATATTTTTTTCAAGAGCACATGGTATATCCTCCATGTGTCGAGCTGTAAAACAAGTCTTACTAAATAAAAAAAAAATGTAAACATTATGTTATGTAAAAGAAACTAAACACAAAGGTACATTCTGTATTATTCCATCTACATTGAATTCTAGAATAGGCAAAATAAATCCACAGTAACAGAAAGTAGATCAGTAGTTGTCTGGGGTTGGGGTCGGGGCAGAGGTGAAGATTATCTGGGAAGTGGCCCTGCTGAATCTTCCCGAATGATGGAAACATTCTATATCTTGATTATTTTGATGATTACATAAGTGTATACATTGGTCAAAACTCATGGATCTGTACACTTGAAGTAGGTGCATTTTACTGCAGGTAAATTACACCTCAATGAAGTTGATTAAAATAAAAGCAGATGTCTGGAGTTCACACCAAGAAGTGACAAAACTGCTTAGAATCCTTGCTGGGGCTGGTTCTAGAACACTGAATGAATTCGCTGGCAATATTTGAAACCTGTGAGATTTCAGGTAAATATCAGGACTTAGGCATCTCTGAAAAGTAGAAAGCTCTGGCCATGCTGAATCAAGCTTCCCCTGTTAAACCAGGGCAGGAGCTGAACGGCAGCTAACCCATTCAGTGGGGCAATCCCTCCATGTGGCCACTCTGCCTGCTTCCCTCATTTAGTGACCCACGTAGCCCTGAAGGTTTCTGAGTTCGTGACCGCTTGGCTAGAGTGTTAGTAGTGGTTACCACTTACTAATTTACCTGCTATTGCTTCTACATGTATCTCTCACCTCTGACTTATACTCTTATCAGGCATAGGTATATGGAGTTTTATTTTTGTATTTGAGCACTTACTATGTGTAAGTTGCATTGCTAAGCAGTTTGTGTATATTATCAAATCCTAACAACACATCCTACATAACAAGTCCTACCATCACCCCTATCTTGTAAATGAGAGAACTGACACACTAAGAGGTGAAGTTTATACCCTACAGGCAATCAGTGGTAGAGTCAGAATCTAAACTGTCTGGGTTTAGAACTGTCTGATTTTAGGGCTTGTGCTTGTCCAAGGATGCCCTGCTTGCACGACTCCATGAGCCATTCACATTGGAGACTGCTGAGCTCTGTGGGCTCCAGGAGCTGCCACTTGCATTGACTACAATGCAAATGGTGGCCTTTTATGCTACCAAAGGACAGTTTCTCCTTATAAAATGAAAAGGATGACATAGCTCATCTGTGGAGTGAAAGGAGACTTTCTAACATGATTTGATTCATTCAATAACATTTTCTTTCTTTT
>PVKP010048186.1:0-14630 GCA_004027715.1 Plecturocebus donacophilus
GTAGATGATTGAATGGATGGATGAGTGGGTGTATGTATGTATGTATGAGGGGTAGGTGGATGTGCGTATCGAATGCATTGATAAGTGAATAGATGGATGGGTGGATGAATATGTGGATGGATGGATGGATTGATGAGTAGATGGATGGGTGCAAGAATGGATGAATGGGTGGTAGGTGGGTGGCTGTGGATGTATGAATGCATGGGTGGGTGGGTGGATGATGGATGGATGGATGGATGGATGGGTAAGTGAGTGGATGGATAAATGGATGGATGGATGGATGCGTAGGTGGGTGCATGGATAGATGAGCAGATGAGTAGATGGATAGATGGATGAGTGGGTAGGTGGGTGGATGTGTGGATGGGTGGGTGGGTGGATGTGTGGATGAATGGATGGATTGGTGGGTGGATGTGTGAATGAATGGGTAAGTAGGTGGATGGATAAACAGATGGATGGAGATGTGGATGGATAGATAGGTGGGTAGATGGTCAAATGGATGGATGAATGGGTGGATATATGTATGTATGGACAGATGAGTGGTAGATGTATGTGTGTATAGATAGATGCATTTATGAGTGAATAGATGGATGGGTGGGTAAATGTGTGGATGGATGGATGGATTGATGAATGAATAGATGGATGGGTGGATGAATGGATGAGTGAGTGGGTAGGTGGGTAGATATGTGGATGTATGAATCGATGGATGGGTAGGTGGATGTATGTATGGATGAATGGGTGGGTGGATGTGTGGATGGATGGATGGATAAGTAAATGGATGGGTGAGTGGATGGATGGATGTGTGGGTGGGTTCATGGATGGATGAGTGGATAGGTAGATGGATGAGGGGGTAGGTGGGTGGATGTGTGGATGAATGGATGGATGGGTGGGTGCTTGGCTGTATAGGTGAATGGATGGGTGTGGGTGGGTGGGTTAGTGGATGTGTGGATGGATGAGTGGGTGGCTGGATGGATGGATGGGTGGGTAGATGTGAGTGGGGAGGTTGGGAACAGAGCCAGGAGGCTGAAGGCAGAAGTAGAGTAAAAAGGCTACTGTAAAAACAAAAGGGATAGATCAGTGGTCTAATGTGGGGAAAACAATTGGGATAGAGGGAAGTGATGAGAATTTAGAAATACTTAGAAACCAAATTAACAGAATTTGGGGATTGGTTGAGTGTGAGGAGATTGAGGGAAGAGTCAGGAGTGACTCCACAGTCAAAGAGGGCAGAAAGATTTAAAACAGAGCCCCGAGGACAGTGACAGAGGCCATGGTGGAAGAAAAGAACTGATCGAAGCTTTAAAGGAGTGAACTTTTGACACGGAAGCACTGTCGGGGTCAGGGAGCTCTGGACAGAGGGTGTGGATGGAGCAGTGTGGAGGCTCCTGGCCATATTTTTTATGAAACATCTTGTAGTATTAGTGGCATGGAGTGAACAGGTCAGAGTTACCCCTCTTCCTTAAATACTGAAGAGTCATTGCTGCTTCAGATTCCAAACTCAGGCTCTTTCCTGAGTCTGCACAAGGTAACTGGCTTCCAGCATGGAGGTGCTAGCTTAGGTGACGGTTTCTGCTCAAGGGGGATGGAGCTGTGATGCCACCTCCGTCCTGCCTTGCTTTCTGGTCATTTGGAAGTCTTCGTTTTGTCTTTTCTGGGATTTGAGAGGGGATATCATAATCACTAAATACCAAAGCCTTGTTATTTAATGTAGTCTCAATATTTTGAAAGTTCTCATTTTAAAGATAACAATTTTCCTTGCTCCCATTAATATTCTCTACAAAATCTGGGATTTGATTAAGGAAAAGATCACTTGTGTATTAATGTAACACAAGGATATACATTATTAATGAAAATGAACGCAAAGCCGAGGTTATTCAGGAACTCCTTGGCCTCTGGGGCTGATTTAGAGCAACACTGAAATGCTCCTGCTTGGCTCCACAGATGTGCAGGGTCGGTGGTGGCTTCAGTTTCTAGGCTTTGGGGCAATCGCTGCAGTGCCACAGAGTGCCAACATCCATGAATCAGAAACCTGAGAGGGTCTTTGTAGGCCTCCAGGGGGTTCTGACACACATACAGGCCAGAGATCTGGTTTCCTTTACACCATTTATCCCTCGACTCTGCTGATTTCGGGGCTGAGGCTGCACGGGCTGGGCTCCTGGCCTCCTCTGGCTCTTCACAATCCTGGCTCTTCACAATCTCCTTCCCTTTAAGGGCTGATGCTCCCCAGGGTCCCTGCTGTCCGGCCCTTAGCAGTCTCACTGCTGTCCCTGCTGCAGTCATTGCACCTCTGGGGATAGCTCTCAGGGGCACCTGGTAGCCCACCACCTTCCTGCTCTGATAGGGGAGGGACTTGGGACCAGGCAGCTCTTTGGAGAGTAACTGGGTCAACAGGCCAGAAGGCAAGGTGGCAGGAACATTTGGCCACATGAGCAGGAGGCCTTGCTCTCTGGGCCAGGAGGAGGCTGAGCAGCCAGGAGCGTGGCCCTGAGGTCACCTGCATGGGTTCCCTACCTTGGCTGGGCACTGACCCAGTCCGTGACTTAGGCCCACCTCACTCCCTCTTCTTTCAAATGGTAATAACTGTGGAACCTTCTAGAGGGCTGTGAGGATGACATCAGCTAGATATGCGAGCAGTTGGCAGAGTCCCTGCCCAGGGCCGGCGCCAGCAGGGCTATGGTTGTGGTAGTCCACGTGGACGGCCGGCTTGGCCACCTGTAACAGTGTGTCTGGGAGACCCGCATGTCTTAGTCAATTGAACCAATGATTTTAGTAAAGCTGATTATCCAAGAGGCGGTTTTCGGAGAAGGACCACACTTGCTGGCAGACCTGGGTGGGAGCAGAGGCCTGTGGAAGGTCCCGTTTATACCAGATCCTGGACTCGCAGCCAGCCCTGCTAATCCAGGCCTTGTTGTGTGGGGCTCTGTGAGCTGCTGCCTGGCCAAGTCCTAGCCTCCTCTGTGGTCCTCGCTCTGGGCCGAGCTGCAGACTCAGGAGGTCTGGGATGGCTGGCTGGAGTCAGAGGAATGGGGTCCATCCTCCTCTCTCCCATAAACATCCCCCCACCTGCTGAATGTGGCTTATGTAACATGACTCTGGTGAAGTCCCTCTCTGTGGGAAAGGAGCCCGAAGCCTCCAATTAACTCAATTAGAAGTCATTACAGGCGATCCTGGCCTCTGCCTAACTCTTGGATTAGCATAATGAGCCTGTATGAGTCGCCAGTTATAAACACTCTCCATGGATTCATATTCTCTAAATTGCACTTCCCGTTGATGGCAAGTTTTCTCCAGAGCAGTTCCCTCGACACAGAAATTCGTTTTCCTGCTTCTTCCAATATTCAGTCTCCTTCCCACCTGAGGAATCCACGTTGCTGGACACCTGGTTCTTGCCCTATGCTTAGAGATTCTACAGTTCTGTGTTTCTGAAGTGTTGGCATTTAGCAGCAGGTCACTGGGAGGGACGCATAGGGCTTAGGCCTCCCTAAGTCTTAGCTAGGGCTTATGTTATGAAAATGACACTTTCTTGGGCAGATTTCTGTGTGCAGTACAGTGGTTGGTTTGTGTGAGGACTGGGCTTTTGAAGCCTCTTGTTTCTTCTCCTGCTGTCTTCATGGGCATGGAGTCTAGCTCTCCCCACATGCTGTCCAGGCTCATCAGCCCAGTGCCGTGGGTACCGTGAAAGAAAGCGCCATGTGATACGTGCACGGTGGGTGCCTCATGTTATTTCCCCCTGTCCCTCCAGCCTCTGCAGGGAGGGGCGAGCTAGGCATTCACAGACCTTCTTGAGGCGTAGTGGACTCACTGGTGCTGATTTAGAGGTGCTGATTTGTGGGGAGGAGTCAGAGGGAGGTGGATGGTCTTTCTGTTCCTGTTTTCTTTGGAACCCCACAGCAGGGATGGGACACGTCAAAGGCTGGCAAGACCCCTTTGAGAGACGCGTGTGCCTCTCGGGTACAGAGGGCAGGGAGGTGACAGGGATTCAGGCAGTCCAAGGGGTGAGGAGGAAGGGAATGGCTTTCACAGCCTCATCCCACTGGCGCCTGCATCTGCCTGTTGCCCTTGGATAATGGATATAATGGAAGCATCTCAAGCCATGAAAGCAGGAGGCAGTTTCTGCAGCCGTGGTGCTCCCAGACCAGAAGTGCAGAGATATTCACAGCCTGTGCAACGTAAGTGAGAGAAACCTCCACTGCTCCAGCTCCGTTTGCACATTCATGGATGTCTCGGCTCCTCTCGTCCAAAGCAGAATTCCATTTTCCTCTCCAAACCTGCTCCCCGGTAGGTCTCTCTGCTTGTGCTGAAGGCCACTGCATCCTTTCAGATGCTCAGACCAAACCTCTCAGTAGACCCCACTTTACTCCAAACGTCTTGTTGGTTCTACCTTCAGAATATCCGCCTCCCCATCCCTGCCACCCTGCTCTCAGCCCTAACCACGCCCTCTCTTTCCTAAGTGACCAGCCTGCTAGTTGCTCTCTCCGTCGTCTTCCTTTCCTCTTCCTCCTATAGCCTCTTAGGAACACTGAAGCTGGGGAGATCCATTTAAAATGTCACTCAGGGCTCTCCTGTTCTCAGAACTCGCTGAAGCCCCCACCCCATTTCATTGAGAGCAAAGCCCAAAGCCCTTGCCATGGCCAACAGGACTCCACGTGTTTTCACTCTCCCTGTCTACCTCTTTGCCCTCATCTACACTTTCCTCAGGCTCTCTCATCTCCAGCCTCTGGTCTCTGCAGCTGCCCACACCCTCCAGGAATGCCCCTGTTCCAGGGCCTCTGCACTGGCTGCCCCCTTGCTAGGAGCATCCTTCTGCAGAAATCCACATATGTGCTTCCTCAGCTCCTCCAAGTCTCTGCTCAAATATTGCCGTCTCAAGGAGGCACCTCAACCTCCATTGAAGGTTCTCCATAGAAGTAGGCTGGGCGTGGTGGCTCACGCCTGTAATCCAGCACTTTGGGAGGCTGAGGTGGGTGGATCAATTAAGGTCAGAGGTTTGAGACCAGCCTGGCCAACATGATGAAACCCAATCTCTATTGAAAATATAAAAATTAGTCAGGCATGGTAGCACACACCTGTAACCCCAGCTACTTGGGAGGCTGAGGCAGGAGAATTGCTTGAACTCAGGAGGCAGAGGTTGTAGTGAGCTGAGATTGTGCCACTGCACTCCAGCCTGGGTGACAGAGAGAAACTCAGTCTCAAACACACACACACACACACAAAACGCTAAAAAGGAAGTGATGTCAGTATTCTTCACTCTCCCTTAGTCCTTACCTTGCTAAATTTTCTCTGCAGCCTTTATCACCTTCTAACAGACTATGTAATTTATTAACTGATCATGTTTATTACATGCCTGTCTCTAACACTAGACTCTAATCTCTACAAGGGCAGGCCTTCCATCTCCCTTGCTTTCAGATGTGTCCATCCTAAGCAACTGCACAGTGCCTGGCATGTGATGGTGTGTAGTAGGCACCTGCCAACTAACGGAAGGAATATGAAAAATTGCTACATATGTGGGTCTTGCTTTTCAGCTCCCATGTTCTCAAGATCTCATCTTGAATGAAGTTCAGAAAAACCTGCTTGATATTTTGAGCCAAGTCACGTGGCTCAGAGTGTGGTAGTGGCCTCCTATCAGGCTTCAGGGAGTGGGGGCAGCTATGGACACTGGTGGAGTTGAGCATGGGGTGGGTACGGGTATCATGGGGCAGCCACAACATAGGCCTGCAAATGAGGTGGCTTAAACAATAGAAATTTATCTTCTCAGCCTGGAGCTGAAAGTTTGAGACCAAAGTGTCAACTGGGTTGGTTCCTTCTGGAGGCGCTGAGCAAGTGTCTGCTCCAGGCCTTGCCCCTGGCATCAGGTGACAGCTAGCTGTGCTGGGTGTCTCTTGGTTTGTAGACACATTGCTCCATCTCTGCCTGTATCTTTACATGGCCATCTTCCTGTGTCTGCCTTCACATGGGGCTCCTCTCTTTGTCTTACACATTATGGTGATTACATCATCACCAAAATCAATGCATTTAGCTTTAATTCAATTCCTTTTGTGTCCAGATTTTGTCTGTTGTTACAGTCATGTCCTTCGTAGGTATTCTTTTCCCAGTCCAGAATCATCTCCTGGATTTGGAATAATACTTCACTTTTTTTTTTTTTTTTTTGCCTTTCTTGATAATTTTGAGAAGGTCAGGCCGGTTATTTTACAGATGGCAGAACACTAAAGAAGTGATATTTTGTTCTTCTCAGTGCACCGTATATCTGTTTGTTCCAATATTGGTGACATTAGGTTGGTAAGTTGATTAAGGTGGTGTCTGCCAGGTTTCTCCACTGTAAAGTGACTCTTAATTTTTAGATGACCTGGCCCTGCATGTGACACTGAGTAGGTCACCGTGATGTTAGCAGTTTGAATACCAGAGAGCCCCTCTCCTGTTAGCCTCTACTCTCTTTATTGGGAATCACTGAAAGCTCTAGGTGCAAGCAGATATGATTAAGGTGAGTGAAAGGCAAGGCTATTTTTGAAGTTTCCACTGAATACAATGTCCACAAAGCACCATCTTAGGATGAAATCCCTAGTGCAGGTCAGCCTGCTTTTGATCCCACTTGAGGCACAGACAACTCAAAGCAGGACTTGCCAGGCTGTGCCTGTGTGTGTATGTGTGTGCGTGCACACACACGCATACATGCTCATGTTTCCCTCCCACATCCCATGTTGGTTATGATGGTTTCACGTAGTCTGAGAGGTCAGTGCTATTGGGGGCAGCAGGGGGCAGGCCTGGACACGCAGTGGCTTGCCTCATTCAGCTTCATACCCTCCATCTTCAGGCCTTTTGCCTCCAGTGCCTTTTCCTGCACTCCTGTAGCCCAGCTCACTGCAGAGCGACCTCCTGGGCCTCACTCTGGTTAGGGTCTGCCTCTCCTGGCCTCTTAATTTGCCTGCATGACTCGAATACCTAGTGATGCTGTCTGCATGGAATTTGTGTTTGGAGGCCACCAGAATAAATTAATGCCCCCTTTTTAATTTTGAATTTTTAAATTGTGTTAAAAGAGATATAACATAAAAATTTGCCATTTTAAACATTTCTAAGTGTTCGGTTCCATGGCACTAAGCACATTCCCATTCTTTCTCAACTATCACCAGCATCCAGCTCCAGAGCTCTTCCTCTTCCCAAATGGAAACTCTCTCCCTATCCCCGCTCTCCCAACCCCTGGATCTACCATTCTACTCTCTGTCTCTAGAAATTTGACTATTCTAGGAACTAAATACAAGGGGAATAACAGAATAATTGTTTCTTTGTGTCTAACTTCTTTCACTCAGCATAACATCTTCGAGGTCATTCACGTTGTAGCACGTGTCAGAATTTCATTTCTTTTAAAGGCTGAATTATATTCCACTATATGTACATACCACATTTTGTTTATGAGGCATCCGTTGATGAATACCTGGGTTGCTTCCACCTTTTGGCTATTGCAAAAAATGCTGCTGTGAACATGAGCATACCGATATCTACTCAAGCCTCTGCTTTCTCTTCTTTTGAATACATACCCAGAAGCAAAATCATTGGATGCTATGGTCATTCCCTTTTTTAGTCTTTTGAGAAACCACTAAACTGTTTTCCATAGCAGCTGCAGCATCTTACATTTCCACCAGCAGTGCACAGGGGTTCACATTTCTCCACATCCTCACCAAAACTTGATATTTTTTCTTTTTCTTTTTCTGTAGTAGCCATCCCAATGGGTATGAAGTGGTATCTCAATGTGTTTTTTTTTATTGCATTTCCATAATGATTGATGTTGAGCATCTTTCAATGTGTACAACACCTTTTTAAGAATATAAATTTGGCTGGGCAGAGTGGCTCATGCCTGTAATCTCAGCACTTCGGGTGGCTAAGGCGGGTAGATCACTTGAGGTCAGGAGTTAGAGACCAGCCTGGCCAACATGGTGAAATCCCATCTGTACTAAAAATACCAAAAATTAGTTGGGTGTAGTGGCAGGTGCCTATAATTCCAGCTACTCAGGAGGCTGAGGCAGGAGAACTGCTTGAACCTGGGAGGCAGAGGTTACAGTGAGCCAGGATCATGCCATTGCACTCCATCCTGGGCAACAAGAGCGAGATTCCATCTCCAAATATATATACATGTATATTTTACCTTTCTTTTGGTGGGTGAGGATGGATATAGCTTTGTTAGTGTCAGTGTTTTAAAAGCAGCTATGGAAATGCTCAGCTGTCTGTGGAGGTGACCTGCTGGAGAAGATTTGGAGACTCTTCTGTTCATCTTTTCCCTACTCTTCGATTCCCTTTATTAAATGTAGAGAAAAGTGAAGACCCTGCTTGCCAAGCACTGCCCATTGGACTTCCTGTCCCCATGCCTCCTCCCTGTGCCCATGAGCTCTTCCTCTGCATTAGTACCTGCCACGGTGCACAGAGGACACAACCCTAGACCTTGGCAACCCTTTGCTGTCATTCACACAGTTGGTGGGGATGGTGGACACTGAGCTGAATCTCCAAGCCCCATGTGAGGACAGGAGACTGATGCTAAAAGGAGCAAAGGGCTGAGTGTCTCTTGCTCACTAAAGGGAGTATAAAAACTAGAACAAAAATAAGAACCCAAAGACAATACAAAATGTGAAAGAAACTAAATAAAAATGAGTGAAAAATAGAATGTCAGCTGGATGAGGACAAAAATAAAATGACTGGAAAAATATTCCAAGTAAATACTGCTGATCATCGTCAGAAAGCCATTGAATCGGAGATCACTGAGGCAGCATGTGCATTTTAATCTTTTGAAGCTGTAGCCCAGGTGCTGGAGAAGTCTATTCTGGGAGGGAAGACATCACCACAAATGGGGCTGAGCTTCACAGATCTGTGTGCCAGAGTCACAGGTCTGCTGTGTGGTGCTGGGGCTCAGTCTTTTTGTGTAGATGACATCATTTTTTTTTTTTTTTTTTTTAAGATTCTGCCTTCTCACAGACACACCCCCTGCCAACAAAATTTTTAATCTAAGGGTGAGAAGGCTGGACTGAAGCCCCCAGTTCTCACTAATACCAGCATTTACATGTCATCTGCTTGGGAGAGGCTGTAGAGTTATGGTGGTGAAGGGCACAGACTTTGCATCCAGGGAAGCATGGGCTGAAAATCCAGGTTTCCCATTCCCTATGAATGCAATGTTGTCTGACACATTTAGCCTTGCTAAACATTAGTACTCTAATTTACACACTGAAGAGAATGCCTTATGGAGAGTTGTTAGGATTATATGTGATAAATGATGTAAATCATCTCACTCAGGTCCTGGAACATACTACATCCTTGATAAGTTGTAGGTGTTGTTATCATAATCATAATCTCAGACAGCTGATTAGGAGATTGAAAAGAAGTAACACAGGAGAATACAAAAACAGTGGGCAATCAAAAATACAAGAGAGAATGGCCTTGGGATACTGCAAAATTAATTTTGGTATGTTTATTTTGAATCTGGGTACTTCATTTACATCATTAATGCCTCATTAATTAGAATAGTTTTGTTGTGCTGGTTGCAGTTATTGTTAATTTTGTTGACTTTTTAAAGCATACAATTATGTTACTATCTGCAAATAGTGACATAATTTTCATTTTCTAGAATGGACACTTCTTATTTTAGTTTCAAATAGTATTGCCTTGGATGGAGGAGTGGCTTCCAGGAACATGATAGTCACCTGGGGGGTTTGCTAAGAAGAGATCCTATTTCAATAGTGGTTCAATTTGATGCTGTAAAAACTACTCTAGGAATAGAAAAAGATGGAAATCTTTTTAATTCCTGTCTTATTTTATGGATTCTTTTATGCTTTCTATTACTCAGTTTTTATAACCTTTTGATTATTTCCTCTTCATTATTTTAGCATGTCTATTTCTGCAGTTATTTTTACCTCTAAGTTTTTCTAAACCTCCTCCTGTAAACTACATTTTTTTTTTTCTGGTTAAAAGAATGAAAGGTTTCTTTTTGATTTCATCTATATCAGATACCCCTCTCACTGACTTATCCATCATATTTCTTAGCCTTCGATGATGTAATCTGTGGTTTTGAACTGAGATTATTGTTGTTGTAATCCTACTAAAACATGCAAGTGGCCAAGTCTCATAGAAGCTTTAGCTCAAAAGAAGATATCCCACCAAAGAAGAACCAATTTAAAAATAACCCCGTTCTTTACATATCCATCTCAAACACCACATTGGGGCTCTGGAGATTACAATAAATCTTCTTAAAAACCTCATTTTCTCTCTTGTCCACTTTCGTCTATCCATCAGCTTCTCCAGCACTTTCTTTAAATTCTTTAAAAACTTATATTTTCATTCCCAGCCTTTATATCTCTTGTCCTTCTCTGTTTTCCTTTGATTTGGTATTACATATACCATCCCCCACCTCCACCAAAAACCCAGCCCAACAATGCAAGAAGATTCTTGGAAGGGAGAGGGAGGAAGATTAAAACAAATGAGCATGACCAGAATTTGTGTCGTTGGTTTACTCCTTTGTGGAATACATTCTTGTTTTTGTTTTTTTAAAACAGTACACCTTAAGTAAAGTTTCTTTGTATCTGAATGCTTAAAAGTATATCTTTAAGCCTTTACATTCAGTTACAGTTTCACTAGACATATAAATACAGTTTGATAAAAATATTTTGTGGTTGAAGACTTGGACTCCATTATCTTCTAGTATCTAGCAACTGAGATAAGAAACTGGCACCAGCAGGATATTGTAGAAATTCTGTTAATTTTTTTTCCTGGAAGTTTTTAGGACCTTTTCTTTATCTTTGATATTCTGAGATTTCTCTCTCATTCTGCTGGTACTTTTTGGCAGAATATTCTGTGGTTCTGAGATGTTTTCTTGTATTATATCTTGGATTATTTTATCCCCATTTTGTCTATTCTTTCTGGGTCAAATATTTGGAGGATGCAGCTTGGAGGAATCCTTCCTGCTCTGCCCTTACTCTTGGACCACCCAGGTGGCACCTGGGGAAAAGATGATCAGAGTACTTGGCTTACTCCTGTTTCTTCATGTGTTGGGGGATGTATTCTCTTCCTTGGTCTACTTTACTGTTTCTTCTCCCTTCTCATCACCAGAGTTGCAAAAATTTTAAAAATCTAGACATCTAGGTTTTCAGTTAGGGGCAATTCTAGCAATTGCCCCTCGATCCAGGGGATGCCTAGCAATATCTAGAGACAGTTTTGATTGTCACACTGTGTGTATGTGTTGAGTGGGGCGGTGTGCTATTGACATATAGCCAGAGATGCTGCTAAGATACACAAAACAGCCACCCCAACCAAGAAGTATCTGGTCCTGAATGTTGATGATGCTGAGGTGGAACAACCTGCTCTAGAGGAAGGAGATTATGGTAAAATCCTGGAGGATGCAGACTAAGAAGCCTGCTGCCTGGCTTTAGTCTCTAAACCACAGAAATGAAAGAAAATGTGTGCCTCCCACTTAGCCAGCCTGATTTCCTGGGGCCAGAGACCTGAAGAGGAACCTCTTCCAGGAGTAGCTCTTGCATCTCCCTTTCCAGAAAACTGCCTGGGCTGAGCAATTGGTGACAATATAGGCATCCTGAATTCCAGAAGTCTCAGTCTTTAACTGGGGACAATTGATAAGTGCAATAAATGTTTATGTCTCACCTCTGTGCTCAACTTGTGGATGCAGCAATCACTGGAAAGGATGTGGTCTTTGCCTGCAGAGTGTGGAGTTGAGTGGGGAAGAGAGGCAATCATACAGATAAGAATCACTGTGTTGTGTGTGGCCATGGGAGATTACAGGGGCTCATGAGGGCCTGTGGTGAGGAGACTGAAAGTCGTCCAGGGGCACAGGGAGGAAGATGGCTCTCTGAAGGAGCTGTGTTTAAGGGGAATCTGGGGAGCAGCTGAGCAGAAGGAAAGTGTCCAGGCAGAGGGAAGAGCATGTGCAGAGGCTGAAAGACAAGGGAGGCATCAGCCTGAAGAGGAATGGAGGAAATGCAGCATGGCTGGAAGTCAGTGTGAGGAGGAATGGAGGAACTGCAGTGTGGCTGGAGGTCAGTGTAAAGAGGAATGGAGGAACTGCAGCATGGCTGGAGCATAAGTGTGAAGAGGAATGGAGGAACTGCAGCATGGCTGGAGCATCAGTGTGAAGAGGAATGGAGGAACTGCAGCATGGCTGGAGCATAAGTGTGAAGAGGAATGGAGGAACTGCAGCATGGCATCAGTGTGAAGAGGAATGGAGGAAATGCAGTATGGCTGGAAGTCAGTGTGAAGAGGAATGGAGGAACTGCACCATGGCTGGAGCATCAGTGTGAAGAGGAATGGAGGAACTGCAGCGTGGCTGGGCATCAGTGTGAAGAGGAATGGAGGAACTGCAGCGTGGCTGGAGCATCAGTGTGAAGAGGAATGGAGGAACTGCAGCATGGCTGGGCATCAGTGTGAAGAGGAATGGAGGAACTGCAGCGTGGCTGGAGCATCAGTGTGAAGAGGAATGGAGAAACTGCAGTGTGGCTGGAAGTCAGTGTGAAGAGGCATGGAGGAACTGCAGCATGGCTGGGCATCAGTGTGAAGAGGAATGGAGGAACTGAAGCGTGGCTGGGGCTCCAGTGTGAAGAGAAATGGAGGAACTGCAGCATGGCTGGGGCATTGACATTAGAAGAAGGGATGTGTCGAGGGTGGAGACTGGAAGGATGGTGTCCTAGATGGTGGAGGGCTGGTGAGGTCAGGGTGTAACAGATAATTCATTGTCCAGTGGACTTGGTCACAGCATCAGATGTCTGGTCATTCATCAGCCTAGGCATGGCTAAGATGGTATTTTTTAGATGAGATGATCATTTAAGTCAGTTGACTTAGCGTAAAGGGGATTGCCCTCCATAATGTGGGCCTCATCCCATCAGGTGAAGGACCAAGAGAAAAGACAGGCCTCCCCAGAGGAAGTCAGGCTTGAGCTGCTGGTGGCCTTCGGATCTGAGCTGCAGCTCTTCCCTGGCCTCTGGCCTGCCTGCCTTGAAGGTCTTGAACTTGCCAACCTCTACAATCACATGGACCAATCCTTAAAATCTCCATCACACACACACACACACACACACACGAGAGCCCTAATGCATGTAGTTGGCGGCCCCAGTGAGAAGGAGGGTTGGCTCCTGAGTGGCAGGAGTTGGGGAGTAGAGGGTGATGACCTGACTCTGGAATTTGGAGTGAGGTGAGCAGTCATCCCTCACCTGCTGCAGGGGCTCTAAGGGAGTGAGCAGCAGCGGGAGGCAGATGCCCGGCAGAGAGCCAACCCAGACAGCCCAGCAGGAGGAAGGAAGGGGAATGATGGGGGGAGGGAGACACACCTGCTGGAGGTACTCAGGAAGCCAGCAGTGAGGACAGCAGACACTGCCACTGGCATCCTGGGATCACATGTTTGTCTTCACTGCTCAGGGTTTTGTGTTATGTGGGCAGGAAGCCTGACTTTCAGGGAGCAGGTGGGATGTGGTGTCTTGATGTCCAGGGGACTGAAGTGTGGGAGATGAAGCACTGGGGGTCTCACATGGTCTCTTTGGCTCAGAGTGGAACTGACAACCCCATTTGCCTGGTGGAGAAACTGAGGCCGAGAGGAATGATGTGGCATGTGTGGGGCCACAGGGCAGCAGCTCCCATGGACACAGGAGCCCTGATGCTCCAGCTAACACTCTTGGTCACATGACACTCGTCCTCCCCTCGTGGGATTCTGCCACAGCCAGAGGGGAGAGAAGGAGAAGCAGCTCAATTTACAGAGAGGACATGGCTGGGACCAGGTGGGCACCAGCCCCACAGCCTGAGCTTGTCTCTGCTGCTTGGAGATGATGGGGAGTCTCTGATCATTGCTCATGTCTGATCACATTCCAGTTTTTATCTCTGAAACCAAACCTTGTGTTGCCCCCCGAGAAATTCTAACTGTGGAAGGATTGATACCAGCCTCCGAATTGATGGTGGGAACAGGGCTGTGACGAGGTTTTCCAGGTGGGTGTGATCACCTGGAATGCCTCGTGCTACCACAGCCTCTTACGCCTGGGGCAGTGCTCTGCTGGCTGGGGCTGGAGTGACTCATGGCTGTTCTGATGGCTGGAAGAGGCCTCCCTCCCACTCCCTCTTTTCCCCTCAGCACCTTCAGAATGCACCTTGAGGTACACCTGCCAGGCCAGGTGCTACTCACTGCTCCAGGCCTTGTGCACAGGAAAAGCAACGCAGTGGAGACTCCCCAGCCCTCCTGGTATGTGACGTGCTGTGGGGTTGCCAGCCCAGAATGCATCACAAGGGCCGTGTTGTCTCTGGGTTGTGGCAAGATGTTTTTTTGCACCATATTCTGCCCAGTTGAATAATTTCTCTAGAACAGCGAAGTATGCCTTTTACTTATTCCTCTAATGCTTAGCATGGTATCTTGGGTTTAACTGACGCTTAAGAAACTGAGCGATGGTGATTCATGAGGCTGGCCCACACACAGGTGGCAGGCACAGGTGTGAGGGGTGTCTTTTGCCCTCCACCCAGGTGGTCATTCCTTGATAATTATTGGGTGTCCTGATAATTATTGGCTCTTCCTGTCCATCAGGAAGAGCCCCTTGTCCTTGGAACGTCCGGTCCCTCCCTTGCTCATAAGGCATGAGTGGCTCCCATGGCCCCGGCATGGCTTACTGAATTCCTGCCACAGG
>PVKP010048187.1:0-14612 GCA_004027715.1 Plecturocebus donacophilus
ATCTCTGCTCATGAGGCAGTAAGTGAGAGGTTTCACTCAACGATTCCACTAGACAAGCTGGAGGCCCATGCAGGTCCCTGAGAAAAAGAGTCATTTTGGCTTATGCCCTGAAGGAATCCTACTCTGCACTTTCTCCTCAGAGTGTGCCTATGAAGTGCCTCTGCTGAATGACCACTAGTAAAATCCTAACAGAGAGCTAATTTGTTTGGGGAGCAATTCTTTTAATAGTGGAGATTTTCTTCTCAGACAGAGCTTCTCACTGGAATTAAAAAGACTCCAGCCACACTGACACTTGCAGGTTCCACATCAGTCAGACTGTTACCTGGGAGGTACTCTTAACTGGTAAGCTGTCATATCTTCTGATCAGTCAGGATATATTCTAGTGGGACTCTGGGACTTCAGCTCAGCCCAGGAAAGCTCAGAAATGCATCAAGCAAATGAGCAGAGCAAAAAGGTCACTTTAGAAAGCCTAAAGTGCTTGAAGGTAAGTTATTCCAATTGACCTGGTTAAGAAGGGTGTGAATGGTATTTCTGACCCTTCCAACTATATAGTGGATACCTCCTGTGTCCAAACATCGTAGCAACTCTTAAGAAAATAAAACCTAATTGGGAGTTGCTCTTTCTTCTGATAGGCTTAACAGAAAAGTCAAGACAATGTCTTGATGGGTATCTCACCCATTAGCCTCATCCTTTCCTTCAATTTCATAATTGCTCTTGGCAACTCCCAACCCATCCTAAAATACCCAGAAAATAGAATCAGACAACACTTTGCCTTGCTTCAGCCTCAAAGGGTGGCTCTGTGTTCTCAACCCTGGTCCTAGGGTGCTGGTGGCAGCAGACGCAGTGGAGGTAGTCCACTACATTATGGGTGAAGAGTGAGCGCAATGGATGCAAGTACTGGAAGAAAAGGAGCATGAAGCCAATGGAAATCAGATAAGCAATAATGAGTTGCAAGGCAATCATAGAATGACAGTAATTCAGTAACACTTTCCCTCCAAAGAACTTAAAAACCAAAACCATGATCACATTCTCTACCAACCTCACACTATAGTGCAGGCCCATATGTCCCCAGTTCTGCCCTTTGTCGACAAGATCTCTGTCTGCCAACCTCAACTGCAAAGCTGACCAGCAAGAGAAGTTGATGCCAGCATAGAGGATGGTGATTGAAATCAGCACCACCAGAGTGCCAACCCGGCTGAAGTTTTTCTCAATGTTATTGGGCATCTGGGCACCACTCCTCCAGAACTTAATCCAAGGCTCAAAGAGGATGATCAGGAAGTTGAGCACTAGGAAGGGCACAGCCTTCAATTTCAAAGTGGCTGAGAAGAGCACCAGAATCAGGAGGCGGGAAGTGATCTCCAATGTCCGCCAGATGGTGATGCAAAGGACTTCTAGAGGTCCAAGGCGAATCTTGTAGTCATCGTACTTGATCTGGATAGCCAACATATTGCAAAGGGTAGCCCCATAGGTGACTGATACCAGGGAAAAGACCATTAGCACAACTGTTAAAAAAACAAAAACAGGCAATCAGTTAATGTTGGTGATGAAGGCTATACTTATAACCCAGAGGTCCAGAGAGATGATAGGTGAGACTTGAGAGCTCCAGTGAAGAGCAAATGAACATATGATCACACCTATGTAAAAAAATAGCATGAATTTGAATAGACTTTTTCCAAAGGTGGCATATAAATGGCCAACAGATATGTGAAAAGGTGTTCAACATCACTAATCATCACAAAAATGCAAATCAAAATTGCAATGAGATATCACCTCACACCTGTTAGAATAGCTATTATTTAAATAAAATAATAAGTGTTGGCGAGGATGTGAGAAAAAGGACCCTTGTACACTGTTTTTGGGAACATAAATTGATACAGCCATTACAGAAAACAGTATGGAGGTTCTCCAAAAAGATTAAAAACAGAACTGCCATATGATCAAATCATCTTACTGCTGGGTGTATACCTAAAGGAAATCAGTATCTCAAAGAGATATCTGCACTCCCATGTTCATTGTAGTATTATTCTCAATAGCCAAGATATGGAAACAAACTTAGTATCTGTTGACAGATGAATGGATAAAGAAAATCTGACGTGTATGTATATATATATACAACGGATTATTATTCAACCATAAAATGAAGAAAACCCCACCATCTGTGACAACACAGATGAACCTAGAGGACATTATGCTAAGTGAAATTAACTAGGCACAGAAAGAAAAATACTGCATTGTCTTACTTATATGTGGAATCTAAAAAAGTTGAACTCCTATAAACAGAGTAGAATAGGTGGTTACCAGGGGATGGGGGTTTAGGGAAATGGAAGGATTTTGATCAAAGGCTGCAAACTTAGAGTTATAAGATGAGTAAGTTTCAGAGCTCTAATGTACAACATGGTGACTATGGTTGATAATAATGTATTGTATACTTGAATTTTTTAAAGAGTGGATCTTGGTTTTACCACACATACACACACACATACATACACAAACGGTAACTATGTGAGGTGATGAATGTGTTAATTAGCTTGGTTGTGGTAATCATTTCACAATATACATACATCAAAACATCACATTGTACACCTTGAATATATACAATAAAATAAAATAGATGCACAAAAAATTGAAAAAAATGAACCAAAGTATCTTTTTGTGTGTGCAATAATTTGATATCAGTTTCAGAAATCTTTTTCTCACTGGGCACAGTGGCTCATGCCTATAATCCTAGTACTCTGGGAGGCCAAAGGGGGCAGATTGCCTGAGCTCAGGGGTTAGAGACCAACCTGGGCAACGCAGTGAAACCCTGTCTCTACTAAAAATACAAAAATTAGCTGAGCATGGTGGTGCATGCCTGTAATCCCAGATACTCAGGAGGCTGAGGCAGGAGAGTCGCTTGAATCGGAAAGGTGGGAGTTGCAGTGAGATGAGATCACGCCATTGCACTGCAGCCTGGGCAACAAGAGTGAAATTCTGTCAAAGAGGGGAGGGGAAAGGAGGGGAGGGGAGGGGAGGGGAGGGGAGGGGAAGGGAAATCCTTGGTTCAGCTGTACGGGAACTTTTGGAGGTCATTGAATATCTATGTGCCTCAGTTCTCAATTCACTGAGATACTCCAGAGTTGCTTATATTTGTCATCAGCAATGTCAATTCATTATCCCCACAGGTTAGGAATCCCTGAATTTGCAGCAGAGAGGTTCAAAAATTTCAAAATCCTGCTGTGTCGCCCATGACATTCATAGCACCATTATTTTAGAGTAGTGGCCCTAAAGAGCCAGGATGCTCTCTAACCTGTTCTACCTAAGCCTCAACTATAGATGACACAGGTGGCCCTTTCCTTTTCTTCCTTTATGTCAAAGGATGCTGATTACTAAGAAAAATCCAGTGCTCTGAAGAGAAGTGGGAGGGCTGAGGAATACTCATCCAAAAGAAAAGCTGGAGCTTTCCATTCCTATTAAAATACTTGATCTAGGGAAACAGTGGCCATAGAGATGTCAACTTAATCTTTTACTTTTCATGTAGGAAAAGTTAAGATTTCCCCCATGAAAACCCAAAAGGAAGCACAGCTCTGTTTCTGACTTCTTCAATTTTAAGTAGGGTGTTGGAATCTCAGAAACTGGAATGGGAGACTCTCGAGGTGGTGACTCAGCTTTCTCAACCATTCTCAGTTCCATCCTAAAGAGTTGATACACGTTATAGAAGTGGGAATGTCAGAGCATCTATCTGCCTAAGTGTGGTGATGCTTTCTCTTACATTAGGACTCATTTATTGATTAGTAGTGTAACAGAAGGAAAAAACCTGATGTTTCCAATAAATGTAAAAACATTTTTTTTTTTTTTGAGACGGATTCTTGCTCTGTCGCCAGGCTGGAGTGCAGTGACGCAATATCGGCTCACTGCAACCTCCGCCTCCTGGGTTCAAGCGATTCTCCTGCCTCAGCCTCCCAAGTAGCTGGGACCACAGGCACTTGCCACCACGCCCAGCCTTTTGCATTTTTAGTAGAGACAGGGTTTCACCATGTTGGCCAGGATGGTCTCGATCTCTTGACCTCATGATCCGCCCGCCTCGGCCTCCCAAAGTTCTGGGATTACAGGCATGAGCCACCACGCCCAGCCGGTAAAAACATTTTCAATCTGTGTCCCTACAAATAGACTCATGCCATAAGAGGACAAAATACACAGGTTCTGGAGGCAAACACCCTGAATTCCAATCCAGTCTTTGCTACCTGCTTCTTATGGGACCTTGGGGGAATATACTGAAACTCTCAGTGTGTCTGTTTCTTCATTTGTAAAATGAGAATCATAATTATCTCATAGGGTTGTGGTAAAGATTATATAAACATTTACATGTACAGGGCTTAGAGAAATGCCTAGAACCTAGTAAATACTATCTTTTAGCTGTGCTCTTCTTTCTTCTTCTTCCTCCTTCCCTTCTTCTTATCCTTTTTCTCCTCCTCCCCCCTCCTGCTTTTCTTCCTATTCTTCTTCATCATCTTCATCATCACCCTATTTCTAAAAGTGTGGTAGGTGGGTTGACTTTACCTGGATACTATCCTGGTACTTAGAAAATTAGGTCATTTTAAAACTGATAGAACATCTGAACGTAAGGCTTATAAAAATGTAAGACCCACAGCAAGAAAACTATACAATTTTACTGAAAAAAACTATACAATTTTACTGAGGTACATTTTAAAATATGTAATAAAATGGAGAGATTTATCATTTCACAATATGAAGTCCATCAATCCTATAAAGATGTAAATTGCCCCTAAATAACCTAAGTAATTTCATTCAAATCCCAGTCAGAATCTTAATGAAATGGTTTTTCTTTTGTTGTTATTATTTTGCTTTGTTTTCTGTTGGAGGAATTAAAAAACTGATCTTGAAAATTGGTCTACTTAGAAAATTGGGGTAAATTGTTCTAGCAGATGTGACAGGCCTTTGTAAGAAAGGCACAAAATCTAAAAGCAATAAAGAATTTGAATACATGAAAATGTAATACTTCAGAATGCCCGAAGATACTACAAAATGTATTGTGGATAATATATCACACATATATTACATGCATGATATGTATATACATATTTAAAACGTGTGTATGTCCAAGCAAAAAATTATACAAATATATGCATGCATACTCATTCACAGCAGAGAAAGAATTAATAACAAGAATAAGTAAATAGCTACTAAAAATTAATATAAAAAAGACAACCCACCAGAAGAAGTGAGTAAAATATATAAACAAGCAATTTGCAGAACACACTATGGTCAAACACAAAAAGATGCTCAGCTTCATTTATAACCAAAGAAAGCCAATTATCTTATAATTGTACAAATAATATTTCATTTAGGATATGAAGAAACAGAAATAGGCACATTTGTATACCACTGCTGAGAGTATAAATTCATATATCTTTGGGGGAGAGTTATTTGAAAATATCAATAAAATTTTAAACATACATATCCTTTCACCCAGCAATTCTACTGCTATAAATTTATCCTACAAAGTCTGATTCAAGTACACATTTATAAATATGTTAACTGTGGCATAATTTGCAATTAGAAAATTTTTTGTGTGTGAAAACTTAAAATCTGTGAGGCTGACATAGGGCTCCTCCTGCCCCTCTCTCTTCCACAGTGTGAGGTACTTAATCATGGCCTCCAAACATCTGCAGAAGGAAAGCATCGTGGGAACTTAACTAAAGCTGTCCTGGGAAGGGAGGTTGTAATGAGGGGAAAAAATAACTTGGGGAAATTGTGCTACCTTTTTTTTCTTCTTTTTTGAGACAATCAATAGAATCCTATCAATAGAAAGTTAGGAGAATAAGAATGAATACTCTAATTCATATAAAGGAAATCCATATCTTATGCTTATTATTGTTATACATGTATATATAAATAATTTGAGAAAATATGTACTGGCATACTGTACTTTTGAAAAAGATGTTGTTGAACAGAATGTTTCACACAGTCCATGTTTGGACAAAGACATATACAATATATGTTGTATGTATGTTTATGTTTACATAGTAAAAATAAGTCCAGAAGGATATATACTGGATGATTAACCGAATTTATCTTTGGGGAGTGAGATCACATTCCCTATTTTATACCTATTCTATATGGTTTTTAATTTTTACTATAACCATGTCTGACTTTTGTAATTAAGAAAAATAATAAAGACCAAAGCTAGTAATGCATGATCATGAAAAAATGTTCAAACCATATAGAAGAATTTAAAGTAAAATTAAGACTGCTAGGCCAGGTGCAGTGGCTCACACCTGTAATCCTAGCACTTTGGGAGGCAGAGCGGGGTGGATCATAAAGTCAGGAGTTCAAGACCAGCCTGGTCAATATGGCAAAACCCCATCTCTACTAAAAATATATATAAAAAATTAGCCAGGTACAGTGGCATGCGCCTGTTGTCCCAGTTACTTGGGAGGCTGAGGTGGGAGAAATGCTTAAACCCAGAAGCCGGAGGTCGTAGTGAGCCGACATTGCACCACTGTACTCCAGCCTGGCCAACAGAGCAAGATTCTGTCTCAAAAAAAAAAAAAGACTGCTGAATTTTCATTCCCACTCCATAGAGGTAGTTTCTTGTATAGTTTTCCAGAAATTTTCTGTGCATATACAATTACTTGTAGGTCAGTTTGTGCAAGTATTACTTTTGTAATGTATGCTTATTTTTTAATTAATTTATTTTTGAGATGGGAGTCTTGCTCTGTTGCCCAGGCTAGAGTGCAGTGGCACAGTCTCAGCTCACTGCAACCTCCACCTCCCAGGTTCAAGCAATTCTCCTGCTTCAGCCTCCCAAGTAGCTGGGATTACAGGCTCCTGCTACTATGCCTGGCTGATATTTTTCTTTTTTTGAGACAGAGTCTCACTCTGTCACTCAGGCTAGAGTGCAATGGCGTGATCTTGGCTCCCAGGTTCAAGTGATTTTTGTGCCTCAGCCTCCCAAGTAGCTGGGATTATAGGCATATGCCACCATGTCCGGCTAATTTTTGTATTTTTAGTAGAGACGGGGTTTTGCATGTTGGCCAGGCTGGTCTCAACCTCCTGACCTCAGGTGATCCACTCGCCTCGGCCTCCCAAAATGCTGGGATTACAGGCGTCAGCCACCATGCCCAGCCTTGATTTTTTTTGTATTTTTAGTAGAGACAGGATTTCACCATGTTAGCCAGGCTGGTTTCAAACTCCTGACTTTAAGTAATCTGCCTGCTTCAGCCTCTAAAAGTGCTAGGATTACAGGCATGAGTCACTGCACCCAGCTGTAATGTACACTATTTTTATTAGATGATTTGATGACCTTCAAAATTCTCAGAAGGAAATGCATCATCATTTCCAAAGAATTTTCTCCTCAAACTACTAGGAATATATGTGAAAAGCTTCAAAACCAATAGAAGTTGAAGAACAATTCTTAATGGGAAAAAAAGACAAAAGAGGGCAAATTTCCTCCTTACCTTATTTGAGACATGGGACTCTGCCAAACAGGGTCAGAACCTAATAATAAGGAAATGGTCCAAAGCTGTACCCACACCTATACCAGTGCCTGCCCAAACAGGTGAAGCAAATCTCAGGCTGTTAAAATTCATTAACAACAATTTCTCTCAGCTTTGAAAACACTGACTCACATTTCATCTTCTGCTAGAGGTCTTACTCATTTCAGGATCCCTCTTTTACAAGTGGGAAATTAGGTCAGTGATTGCTTTGTAACTTCCTCCAAAGATCATAGTGAAGGTCAGAACTTGAACCAGGCCTGACTCTCATTAGTATTCACCTCACGCTCCTTTTCTTTCTCTCCAATGGCATTAGCAGAAATGATTAAATCATTGGTTCCCAAATGTGGCTGATCAAAACCAACTGGGGTACTTTTTAGAAATACATATTCCTGGTTCCACCACACTCTAACATTGATTCAAGTCTGGGGAGCAGATATAATTTCAAAAAGAAGCTCATCACATGATTCTGATGATCAGTACTATTTGGGAACCTCTTATTAAAGACTGCCATCCCTAAACCAACAAAACAGCTAACAGCATAATTTAAACATTTTGGGCAAGGGAAAACATCCACTGACTGCTGGTATTACTAGCATTTTCTGGGCACAGAGAAGGTTTATCTGTGACATTTTTATTCTAAACAGCTTACCTATTTAAGAAATCTGGCAGGCTTGAGATGTCTGACTCCACGAGTTCTTTGACTATCTAACCAGTGCTGTCCAATAGAACTTTCTGTGATGGTGGAAATGTTTATTATACCTGTGCCACTCAATTCGTAGCTGCTAGCCACATATGGCTACTGAGAACTTGAAATGTAGCTAGTATTAATGAAGAAGTTTTAATTTTATTTAATTTTAAATTAAACAGCCACATGAAGCTAATGGCCAGTATATTAGACAGCTTGGGTCTAGACTTCTGAGACCCTTGATTTAACTGGAGCCCTCCCCTTTTCTGACCCCACTCACCTCTACCCAGGGGGACCTCTGCAGAGATCAGGGTCACATAGAGCTGATAGGTCAGCTGGGGCACTGAGCCCAGGAAGGCTTGGATCTGTGACATACGTTTGTAGGCATTGCGGTGCATAGCCAGGGTCCGGATGGAGTGGCCCACCTCCCATTCTATCAGCACCTCCTCGCCATCTATTAGCATCTTCTTTCGGGTGAGGCTGACATAGGGCTCCTCCTGCCCTTCTCTCTTCCACAGTGTGAGGTACTTAATCATGGCCTCCAAACATCTGCAGAAGGAAAGCATCATGGGAACTTAACTAAAGCTGTCCTGGGAAGGGAGGTTGTAATGAGGGGAAAAAATAACTTGGAGAGATTGTGCTACTTTATTTTTAATTTTTTTTTTTTTTTTGAGACAAGATCTTACTCTGTCACCCTGGCTGGAGTGCAGTGGCACAATCATAACTCATTGCAGCCTTGACCTCTTGGGCTCAAGTGATCCTCCCACCTCAGCCTTCAGAGTAGCTAGGACTACAGGTGCATAACACCATGCCAGCTATTTTTATTTTTATTTTTGTAGAGACGAGATCTTGACATGTTGCCCAGACTGGTCTCAAACTCCCGGGCTCAAGCAATCCTACTGCCTTGACCCAAAGTGCTGGGATCCTAAAGTGCTGGGATATGTGTGAGACACCATGGCCAGCCTGCACTACTTTTTGTCTTTTTCTCACCTGTTCTGAGCATTTCTCCTAAGTCAAAGGGTTGGTCACGCCTTCTACAAGTTATGTGAGTCTAAATCCTTTTCTGTTCAGTCATCGACTGACCTAAGAACACCATTTCAGGAGTATTTCTTTGAGGACTTGAGGAATTGTTTTGTCTTTTTACAATAGGCCTGTGGCAGGTAGACAAGTACCTTGAACGCAACGGTGTTGTCAATATATTAAGTTCCTAGGGAAATGATAAAGGTTCCAAAAGGCCCTGTTTTCTTATCTCAAATTCATGAGGTAATGCAGCCCTCATTCAAAGCATTCAGCTTCATAATCAAGGTTTACAATTCTGCCTTTTTTTTTTTTTTTTGAGATAGTCTCGTTCTGTCATCTAGGCTGGAGTGCAGTGGCGTGATCTCTGCTCACTGCACCTCTGCCTCCCGGGTTCAAGCAATTTTCCTGCCTTAGCCTCTCGAGTAGCTGGGACTACAGGCGTGCACCACCATGCCCAGCTAATTTTTATATTTTTAATAGAGACGGGGTTTCACCATGTTGACCAGGATGGTCTCGATCTCTTGACCTCGTGATCCACCCACCTCGGCCTCCCAAAGTGCTGGGATTTTAGGCGTTAGCCACCGCACCCGATCTGTAATAGTTATTTTTTTGTGCCTCCTGGCCTGTTTGTGGACAAAAGCCTTTTAAACTGGATTGTTTCTTTACAAAGACAAAAACATCCTTATGAAAGCCTATCATCTTCGGAATAAGGATAAGATGACATTTCCTTCTATGCCCTTCCCATCTCTCCCATACAAATCAGAAGTCTTTAGCAGCTCTGATGTGGTAAGTGGAAGAAAAGCAACTAGAACATCTCATTCTGGAACACCTGAGTTACCATTTCCCCACTTACTTTGAATGAAAAAAAGCTGTGGACTAGTTTACGACTAGTAAAAACATTTGTTGTGGGAATTAAGACATCTTCCCCAATAGACTGAGGTGAAGGGTTGTATTTATCGTGTTCACAGCTCTTATCACTTGGTGCGTATTTCAGAAATATGTGCTGAGTAAATGAAAGAATGGGAAGAAAAGAATACAGGGTAAGCAACTATGGGAGGAGAGGATAATAACAACAGCAATGAAATTTAACCGAAAAGTAGACCAAAGACAAGCTCAGAGAGTGATATGTTCTCCAGGCTTTAGCTTCTGATAGGAAAGTTTGGAACATATGCTGGCTGCCAGTCTCCACAGATCACCCTAAGATTGATGCATGTGTACCATTCTGAAGCATGTAGTTTGAAACTTTCACCTTCTAGGGACAAACTCTAAGCCCTGGGAAAGAAAAAGATGCAAGAAAAGAACAGAGAAGAGAAAGCAACACTTTTTTTTTCCTATTCTTGTTCTGCATAAGTGGATTTTCAATTAAAAATTTTAGATTTTAACACAAATTCATCAGTATTATTGCTAAACTGGAGAACAGTATTGGAGAAGTAGGTGGCATGAAATGTTCCATTTACGTTTCTATTCTAAAGGCTATTTTCTGGTTTAAGTAAGGATGTTTACCCATTTATAAGCTTCAGTAAATTAGGATACATTTTCATTTCAGAAGCATGCTTGCATTTCATATAAGGGAGCCAGACTCTACAAGCATCTTCATGTGCCTGATAGCACTAATCAAGTTCCTACCTATCTAACAAGTAATTGGCCTTGAAAATAAGCAAATCCAGAGTATAATTTATGAGTTTTTAATTATCTTTTCTCTGCTATGGGCTTAGCTGCCTGAGGTTATAAACGCTTCCCAATCATTTCTAGTGGAAGTTAAACAACAAAAATAAAAAACAGTACTCAACACTCCACACAGAGGGTTCACAAAACAAACAAAGGAAGTCAAAAAGAGGGGAGGGTGCAGTGGGTACTTTCTGAAGTTTGTATCTTGAGAGTTTTCGATTGGTTAACTCAATATATTGTACTTGAAAAAGGAGACATTAATGGTTTATTTGCTCCTCTAGTGACATCTTTAAATTTCTTGGTTTCAAGGTCAAGATGAGGTCTTCCTTTTACAGCTTAACTTCAAAGATTTAGAACTGTAAAGGACCTTTAAATCACCCAGTCCAAAGATGCATATAGGCCCGCTGAGTTATTGCTGATCAACAGATGTGGTTTTGCCCATCCTGTGTTGTTGTTGTTGATTTTTTTAGTCAGTTATGAACATTTAAAATCATACCTTTCATATAAAAATCCTATCTTTGCAGCATCTCCTGAAAAGCTAGGGGATCTGGCAATACTGGGTCTGAATTCCAACATGGAAACAATGGGCTGGGGCTGTAGAGGGGCTACCTCCTTTAGGCAGGTCATGCAGACTTCAGATTACCATGGTACTCACTACTCCTTAATATTTCTTTAACACTGAGACTTCATTTTCATTTATCATCACACACAAGGCTACTGTTTTTTCTTATACTAGGTCTGCTTCATTCATTTATGATACTTGCCTGGTCCCTGCAAGTGTTTGAATTTGAGACCCATGATTTAGACTAACCCATTTGCTTTACAGATGAGGGAACTGTACATGCCTTCCTGTGAAGGCATCTTCAAAGATTTTACCAAGAACACACAACTAGTCAATGTCAGAGGGAAGACTAGACTCCAAGTCTGCTGAATTTCAGGCCACTGTTTCTGTTGATATCCCGTATTCTCTTTGATGGAGCCTAAACAATTCCTCCCTACTTAAAAATGTATTGATAAATTTTTCTGGCTTTATTGAGGTATAAGTGACAAATAAAAATTATACATATGTACAGATATGAAATTTTATAAAGGAGGGAGTCTCATCCTTAATAAGTTTCACAGACTGTTTTTAGTTGTCTAATGATGAGGTGTCTTCCCAGTGCAACACTCTGACCCATATTCCTTGGCTGACTGCAGTTGTCTGCCTCTCTTGCAATCAAGACAAACTTGGTCCATTCCTTACTCCTGAACTCCTAAGTTTTGCAACATCTCTCTACCTTGAAAACCCCATAGCATCCAGATGAGATTGTTGACACAGATACTTGTCTCCCTAGGATTAAGTACATTCTCTCCACTTCAAGGCAATCTGAATGGAAATACTTGATACTACTAAATTGTGCTACTGCATCCACATAGAAAGATGAAGTGTCTTCCTTTGCCCTCTCCCAACTTTGTATCTTTATTGCAGAAATATACAAAGAGATAAACTCAAAAGAGAACTGAACTACATTGGGTTGGGGTACCAAATTACCACAGACGGTTTAAAATATTTTCCAGATGTCAAATTCCTCTGGAAAATTTGCAAATGGCAGTAGCACCAGCCTAAGCAGCTCAGTGTAAAGAAACTTTTACCCAATTTACAAAGCATCCAAAAGGTAGAGTCAAAATATACACTCAGGCCAGGCGGGGTGGCTCACTTTGGGAGGCCAAGGCAGGAAGATCACTTGAGCTCAGTTTACATAAGGAGACCCCATCTTTACAAAAAAAAAAATTTTTTTTGTTTTTGTTTTGCTGTGGAGTCTCACTCTATCACCCAGGCTGGAGTGCAGTGGAATGATCCTGGCTCACTGCAACCTCCACCTTCCGGGTTCAAGTGATTCTCTTGCCTCAGCCTCCCAAGTAGCTGGGATTACAGATGTGTGCCACCATGCCCAGCTGATTTTTAGAAGAGACAGAGTTTCACCATGTTGGCCAGGCTGGCCTTGAACTCCTGACCTCAGGTGATCCACTCGCCTCGGGCTCCCAAAATGCTGGGATTATAGGTGCGAGCCCCCGCACCCAGCCTACAAAATTTTTTTTTTAAATTAACCAGGTGTGGTGACCCATACTTTGGTCCCAGCTACTTCGGAGGCTGAGGTGGGAGAATCGCTTGGTCCCAGATCAAGGCTGCAGTGAGCCATGATCACACCACTGCACTGTAGCCTGAGAGACAGAGCAAGACCTTGTCTCAGAAAAAAAAATTTAAAAAATAAAATTACGCACTGTGCAGCTATGGCCTACATGCACAGGGAGATTATGTCTTGTTGTTCCCATACTAGTTGACACAACCCAAATCCAGACAGCAAACATTCTCTAATAAAGTCTTGTCAATGGTATTGTTCATTGTTTTGGAAAACAGGTACATACCACATGTTCATCATAGTGGCATTTAAGATTTCAGATAAGTTTTCTGGATGGCAGACAGGGAAGCCGAGAGTGGGAGGAAATGAGAGAACTGATTAGAGCCATAATATCCATCTTATAAATGATCCTTCTCTGCGGGGTTGGGGGGTAAGGAAAAGATTTTAAAGTTGCTCACCTGATAACAGGTCCCAAGAGGATTAGATGCATAAATAATGATAGTGGTTTATCTTTGGCTAGATCTCTGTGGACAAAAATGAGAGTCAACTGGACCATAATGGATGAAAACATAAAGAAGGAAAAGGTGTATGTCATCCAGTAAGTTTCACCATTCTTTCGATAGATTCTAACCATGTACAAAGCAGATGCAGCCTCCCCACAGTACAAAAAGGTGGAGAAAAGGATGCTAAATGGAAAGGTAAATCGAGGGTTGGCTCCACGGATGACATCTTCCTCCAGAGATGAAACCGGATCCACATTTGGCTCCTCAGGAATTTCATAAACTCTGTCCATTGTCGAGTTTCTTTCTGAATGTTGTGGTCCAGTGTTCACAGCACCCTCTCACCCATCCCCAAGAGAACCCAGTACCGCTGCAGTCCAAGTATAGGTGAGGAGAGCTCTGTCAAGTCCAGTTTGGGAACGGAGATTCACTAGTTAGAGCAAGAGACCACGGTCTTCCAGACTCAGATTCGAGTTGGAGTCTGTGATGGAAAGCCCAGGAGTACCACTTTGAACTTGACTCTTAATTGACCCAGGATTCCAATCGTCAGCATACTTGCTGTAAAACTGGAACAAGACAAAAGCAAGCATCCCAGTGCCCCATCCAGAGTCCAACTCCAGGGACGTGAAGGGTCCTGGGAACAGCAGCTTCCGTGGTGGCTCCTTTCGCAGTCCCTCAGGCAGGGAGTGGCCACTCTGTCGGGGCACCGACACTCAGGAGCTCCTCACAAAGAGTCCTGACTAGTGTGCCCTCTCAAGTCAGTGGACAGCTGAGCCAGGGCAGAAGAGGGGGCGCAGTCTGAGCGCCCCTTCGGGGGATTCAGTTCAGTGCCTGTGTATCCTAGCTACTGCTAGGCTGTAGCTATTAGCTTGCCTGCTCACCGGCGCGCCCTCAGGACCTTCGCTGAGTCCAGGGTTCTCAGGATGGCTCCTCGGATTCCCCCAAGCCCCGCCCCCAAGACCGCCGGGCACCGGACTGGAGTATTGTCACCACCCTGTCTCCAAGTACCGTGTTGGGGGAGAGAAGCAGAGTGCGCGCACTCTACAGGATCAAGAAAGGGCTGGAGAGGCTGCTTCTCCGCGGAGAAACTTTGCTAGTGAGAGGCACGATGTGCGGGATGCCA
>PVKP010048188.1:0-14612 GCA_004027715.1 Plecturocebus donacophilus
GCTCCTTCCCCACAGAGCTGGGCCTTCCTGGGTTCAGCTGTGCTCACTCTCTCCTCAGCGCTTCCAATTGCTGTTCTCCTTGTGGGGATGGGACCAGCGGAGCCTTTGGGCACCTAGTCCCGTACACTCCGCACTGAGAAGCGCCGCGCCGGCCAAAAGAGTCGCGCTGGCGACCCGGGTGGCTCCTTCGCTGGGAATCTCCCAGTCTGTGGGCATCAAAAATTCGTCTGCAATTGCGGCATCCACTCACTCTCTGCGCTTTCACTGGGAGCTACATTCCTGAGCTGCTGCTATGTGGCCATCTTGGATCTCTCTCCCCTAATTTCTTATTTTTTTCTCCGATGGGTCAATAGGAAAAAGTGCCAGAAATGGCAATTAAATAAAAATTGGAGACTTAGTTACCTATAATTGCTCAGTGGCAATATGAATAATAGTTTTATTATCTGTAATAACTAATCATATGTCTTAGGAATTAAAAGTCTCGCTTAATTTGGAACTAATACTTTACAGAGGCTAAGTAAACATCCTATGAATAGTAAACACACTTATAGCAGTAGTAATTTGCTTGGTACTGAGTACTCTATACACATTATCTCATGTTATTCCTCATGACCCTCATGTTCACAAAGTAGACATTATTATACTTTAAAAATTTTTTATAGATGAGCCTTAGAGATCTTAAGTAACTTTCCCCATATCCCAGATCTACTGGCTTAGCAAGAATTCAAGAATCCACTATCATCTTACTATACTACATTTCCCATTATAATTTTGAAGGGAAAATTGTCATGCAGTGCTCACTCTGCTATTACTTTACTACCAAATTAAAGAGTGAACAGGTAAGAGATATCTTATATAGAGTATCTTACGTAAAGAAAATCCTACATTTAGTAAATGTGAAACATTATTTCAATTGGAAAAGCAATTTATATTAATACATCAAAATACGGAGTCTGCTGTTAAAAGGCTAAGACTTTAACTTCTAATTCAATATCAACAATTAGGTTACACCTGGAAACATCTAAGTATTCTGTGTGTGTTGAAAAGCATATGTATTTTACAACTGTTATGTGTTTTGTTACATGTGTCTATTGCTTTGTTACATATGTCTACAAGACACCTATGTAACAAAGACATTATTTGTGTGGTTAAACCTTACATATACCATTTAAAAAATCTGCCTGATCAAAATTGAGAGGTATTACAATTCTTTCATTATCACAGAATCTTTTTCTTCTTGCAATTCTGTTTTTGCTTTATCTTTTTGAAGCTACATTACTAAGTACATACATATTTAAAGTTACTATGTTTTGTTGACAAACCTTTTCATTATGATAATAAACCTTTTATTCTCCAGTAATGTCTTTAGCTTACAGTATATATTTTTTCTAATCTTAATATAGCTATATCAGCATTCCTTTATGTGCTCTGCCTTTTTCTTATGTTACTTTTCATGATTCTACTTTCAAGGTTCATGTTTTCTCAACTTTAGACAGTTCTCATGTAAATAACATATAGTGGAATTTTGTTTTTATAGTCAGTCTGACAACTTTTACCTTTCATTAGGACCATCAACTCCATTTTTTTTTAATATATCTAATGATTTTAAAAAAATTTTCTTTCTACTGTTATATTGAGCTATTTGTCCCTCCTTTCCTTTTTCTCATTCCTTTCTTACCTTTTAATGTATTAAATTATATTTTCTTACCTATTTTTACTTTTACTACCTTGTAAGTAGTTACATAGTCCTTTTAATTTGAATGTCCATTTTGATTTCTTCTTTGGTTCTCACGCTTTTTTGGAAGTCCTTCTTTATTTCCAACTTACAAAGTTTTTCTAGTTTTTTGTTTTGTTTTGGGGGGATCACATATGTGATCTGCATACTAGCGATCCTTTGAAATTTGTTGAAGTAGCTGGGTTCTCTGGGAGGAAAGAAGGGTATACAGGAACCTGGGTGTTACTGTGACAGAGTGAAACTGAACATGGTGGCCACTCTGCCTGTTCTGTCCACTATGCCTCTTCTTGCTCTGTCCCAAGAATGTCTCCAGCTGATGACACAGAGCACAAAGCATGCCCACCATGCAGGATGACTTACCCCAGGCAAAAGAGGTAGGGCATAACAAGAGTTTTTCTCTTACTTATTAAGGTATTTACATAGTAGCCTCCATTTTGCCTTTTAGCCTGCAGTCTAAAATATTTACTATGTATCCCTTTACTGAAAAGGTTTGCAGACCTCTGCCTTAGAAGATTGCTAGATTCAAATTGTTAATTTAACAAATGTTAAAACTAAGGTGCTTAGTAACTTGCCAAAATGATAATGACTGGATGTTACCAGAAACTCACTTGACTAGGACTTAAATCTCCTAACTCCAACTCCAAAACTTATTAAAAACATGCATAAGCTGTGATCACAGCTAAGAAAGCACACATCTAACAGATCTATTATACTCTTGCCTGAAAATAGTGTGTGCTAAAAGAATTAGGATGATTTGCAAAACAGTCATAAAGGGAGCATTCAATAGAATAAACCCAGCAGTATGCCTCTAGCACTAAGATACAGGACTCTTTGCCCATTAACTTAAAAATCTGGCATATGCTACAAGTTTGTGCCCACCATAGAGGTGGAGCTGTCTGGCTGTCACTCAAGGTGTTAAGATCATCCAATTATCTCATTCCCACTCCCACCACTGGGCCCATTTGGATTCCATACTTAATCTTCTGATTTAGGAAGAGAGAGAACATAGTTTAAGAGGAAAAAAACATTCAAAGTTAGTAAGATCTATCTTTTGCCACTTACTAGCAGTAGACTTCTGACTGGTCAGTTAAACAACGTAGACCTCAATTTTCAAAACAAAAAATCATCAAAATAATCTTTCAGCCACAAAGTAATGTTCTAAATATTTGTAACTAAAAATGAGCACCAAAAAACTCTTAGAACTAACAAATGCTTTCAGTAAAGTTGTAGAATACAAAAATCAACAAACATGTCTATACATTTAGACACGAACTATCAAAATGAACAATCAAAGATATTTTTAAAAATCTCATTTATGACAGCATCAAAAATAAAATATTTAAGAATAAATTTAATCAAGAAGGTGAATTATTTATATACTAAAAACTGTAAAACATTGATGAAAGAAATTCAAGAAGACACAAATAAGTGAAAAGATACCTGTGTTCATGTATTGGAAGAATTGTTATTATTAAAATGTTCAAACTACCCAATGCAATCTACAGATTAAATGCAATCCCCATCAAAATTCCAATGTCATTTTTCACAGAAAATAGAAAAAACAATCCTAAATTTCATATGGAACCACTAAGGACCCCAAATAGCAAAAGCAACCTTGACAAAGAAGAATAAAGCTGGAGGCATCACACTTCCTAATTTCAAAGTACATTATAATACAAAATTATACTAATCAAAACAGTATGATAATGGCATAAAAACAAACACACAGATCCACAGAACAGAACACCAAGTCCAGAAATAAAATCACACGTATAAGGTTAACTAATCTTTGACAAAGGTACCAAAAATACACAATGGGAAAAAGATAGTTTCTTCAATAAATGGTATTGAGAATACTGGATATCCACTTGCACAAAAAGTAAAACTGAACTCTTATACCACACACAAAAATTAATGCAAGTGTATTAAAGAATTAAATGTAAAACATGAAACAACAAAATTTCTAAAAGTAAACATAGGGAAAAAAACTCTAAAATGTTAGTCTTGGCAATTATTTTTTGGATATGATACCAAAAGTACAGGAAACAAAAGCCAAAATAAACAAATGAGACTATATCAAACTCAAGAGCTTCTTCACAGCAAAGGAAACAACCAATAAAATGACAAGGCAATCTACAGAATGGGAGAAAAACATCAGGTAAATCAAACGGCATAAACAAGATAATAGAAACAAAATTACATTAGCGATTGTATTAAAAGTAAACTAAATGCTTCAAATAAAATAAAAAGATTAAAAAAACCCAAACAAACTGCATATTGTTTAAAAGAGATACATATAAAATGGAAGCATATATGAAAGTTAAAGATCAAGGACAAAACTGAGATATATCATACAAATTCTAACAAAAAGAACAATAATGAACGTATGTTAAACATCAGGCAAAACAGACTTGAAATGAGATTTAAGGAAAAGTTCACTTAATAATGATAAAATGCAGACCCTGAGCTCATATCTCTTACAAGATTAACTGCTTGAGATGTTTACTATGAAGAGAAGAGACACAAAACAGGATGGACAGCCAAAGGATCCAGGAGTCTTTGGGGGAGAGTAAATATTGCTAAAAGTCAAGACAAGACAAATTCAATAGCCTTCCCAGATTGGAAATAGGTAGAAATCTATAATGACAGTAGGTATGAAATTTTAATGAATGGGAAGACGTGTAGAAAAGAGTTAACACAGTCTTCTATTGCTAAGTATATTAACGTCAACTCTTTCTAGTTTTCTGTAAGAGATTCATTTGCTAAAACAGGTGAGTAATAGCTATTTGAAAAATCATGCATTGAACTCTTATTACTGAGGGTAGTTCTCCTTAGCACTTTTTTTTTAAAATATATAAGAAAACATTAATCACCTTTTACTTTGCCACTGACATTTTCTTATGTCTCATAACTGATACTTTCCTGTAAATTCAAACACTCTCCAATATTTAGATTCTTTAATGAAAATCGTATACTAAATTATTTTTCCACAATTTTTTCATAGAAAAACACAAAATCTGTCTTTAATATAGTTAAGATAGGGTCTCAAGAATATTTTCAGATACCTTACAGTTTTTTTACTTTTACCACATTAGTAAGATATGTCTAAAGGCAGAAAGTTGGAACAAATAGGCCCTTGAAGTCTCTTTCAGTTCTACCAGGATTCCATGGCTAAATTAATCATGTAAATTGTACAAAGGATAGAGTATCACTTCAGCTAAAGATGCAGCAGCTGAAAGGTATTTCTAAAATATTAATAAGAGTGATCAATTTTTTACTTATTTATTTCAGTTTTTTTTTTGTACTTTAGGTTCTGGAGTGCATGTGCAGATCATGCAGGATTGTTGCATAGATACATACACAGCAAGGTAGTTTGCTGCCATCATCCTCCCATCACCTGTATCTGGCATTTCTCCCCATGTTATCCCTCCCCAAACTCCCTACCCCCTGCTGTCCCTCCCCTAACTTCCCCCCAACAGACCCCAATGTGTGATGCTCCCCTCCCTGTGTCCATGTGTTCTCACTGTTCAATACCCACCTAACAGTAAGGAAATGCACTGTTTGATTTTCTGTTCTTTTATCAGTTTGCTGAGAATGATGGTTTTCAGATTCATCCATGTCCCTACAAAGGACATGAATTCATCCTTTTTTATGGCTGCATAATATTCCATGGTGTATATGTGCCACATTTTCCTTGTCCAGTCTATCACTGATGGGCATTTGGGTTGGTTCCAGGTCTTTGCTATTGTAAACAGTGCTGCAATGAACATATGTGTGCATGTGTCTTTAAAATAGAATGATTTATAATCCTTTGGATTGGATATAGTAATATTGGAAATATTACTATATTTCCAGTAATAGGATTGTGGGTCAAATGGAATTTCTATTTCTAGATCCTTGAGGAACTGCCACACTGTCTTCCACAGTGGTTGAACTAATTTAGACTCCCACCAACAGTGTAAAAGTGTTCCTGTTTCTCCACATCCTCTCCAGCATCTGTTGTCTCTAGACTTTTTAAATGATCACCATTCTAATTGGCGTGAGGTGGTATCTCCATGTGGTTTTGATTTGCATTTCTCTAATGACCAGTGATGATGAGCATTTTTACATGTTTGTTGGCCTCATATATGTCTTTTGGAAAATGTCTGTTCATATCCTTCACCCACTTTTGAATGGGTTTGTATGTTTTTTTCTTGTAAATGTGCTTTAGTTCTTTGTAGATTCTGGACATTAGCCCTTTGTCAGATGGGTAGATTGCAAAAATTGTTTCCCATTCTGTTGGTTGTCGGTTCACTCTAATGATTGTTTCTTTTGCTGTACAGAAGCTCTTAAGTTTAATTAGATCCCATTTGCCTATTTTGGCTTTTGTTGCCAATGCTTTTGGTATTTTAGTCATGAAGCCCTTGCCTATGCCTATGTCCTGAATGCTTTTCCCTAGGTTTTCCTCCAGAGTTTTTATGGTGTTAGGTCTTCTGTTTAAGTCTTTAATCCATCTGGAGTTAATTTTAGTGTAAGGTGTCAGGAAGTGGTCCAGTTTCTGCTTTCCGCACATGGCTAGCCAGTTATCCCAACACCATTTATTAAACAGAGAATCCTTTCCCTATTGCTTGTTTTTGTCAGGCTTGTCAAAGATCAGATGGTTGTAGATGTGTGGCGTTGCCTCCGAGGCCTCTGTTCTGTTCCACTGGTCTATATTTCTGTTTTGGTAACAGTACCGTGCTGTTTTGATTACTGTAGTCTTGTAGTATAGTTTGAAGTCAGGTAGCATGATGCCTCCAGCTTTGTTCTTTTTGCTTAGAATTGTCTTGGCTATGTGGGCTGTCTTTTGGTTCCATATGACGTTTAAGGTGGTTTTTACCAGTTCTGTGAAGAAGGTCATAGGTAGCTTGATGAGGACAGCATTGAATCTATAAATTACTTTGGGCAGTATGGCCATTTTCACAATATTCTTTCTAACCATGAACATGGAATGTTTCTCCATCTGTTTGTGTCCTCTCTTATTTCATTGAGCAGTGGTTTGTAGTTATCCTTGAAGAGGTCCTTTACATCCTTTGTTAGTTGTATTCCTCGATATTTTATTCTCTTTGTAGCAATTGTGAATGGCAGTTGGCTCATGATTTGGCTCTCTGTTAGTCTGTTATTGGTGTATATGAATGCTTGTGATTTTTGCACATTGATTTTGTATGCTGAGACTTTGTTAAAGTTGCTTATCAGTTTATGAAGATTTTTGGGCTAAGACGATGAGGTCTTCTAAATATACAATCATGTCGTCTGCAAATAGAGACAATCTGACTTCCTCCTTTCCCAAATGAATACTCTTTATTTCTTTTTCTTGCTGATTGCTCTGGCTAGAACTTCCAAAACTAATTGAATAGCAGTAGTGAGAGAGGGCATCCTTGTCTACTGCCAGATTTCAAAGGGAATGCTTCCAGTTTTTGCCCATTCAGTATGATATTGGCTGTGCGTTTGTCGTAAATAGCTTTTATTGTTTTGAGATACGTTCCATTGATACCTAGTTTACTGAGAGTTTTTAGCATAAAAGGCTGTTGAATTTTGTTGAAGGCCTTCTCTGCATCTATTGAGATAATCATGTGGTTTTTGTCTTTGGCTCTGTTTATGTGGTGGATTACATTTATAGACTTGAGTATGTTGAACCAGCCTTGCATCCCCAGGATGAAGCACACTTGATTGTGATGGATAAGCTTTTTGATGTGCTGTTGGATGTGGTTTGCTAGTATTTTGTTGAAGATTTTTACATCTATGTTCATCATGGATATTAGCCTGAAGTTTTTTCTTTTTGTTGAGTCTCTGCAGGGTTTTGGTATCAGGAGGATGTTGCTCTCATAAAATGATTTGGGAAAGATTCCTTCTATTTGTATTGTTTGGAATAGTTTTAGAAGGGGCGGTACCAGCCTGTCTTTGTACGTCTGGTAGAATTTGGCTGTGAACCCATCTGGACCTGGGCTTTTTTTTGGTTGGCAGGCTATTAATTGCTGCCTCAACTTCAGCCCTTGTTATTGGTCTATTCAGGGTTTGGACTTCTTCCTGGTTTAGGCTTAGGAAGCTGCAAGTGTCCAGGAATTTATTCATTTCTTCCAGGTTCAGTGGTTTATGTGCACAGAGTTGTTTGTAGTAATCTCTGTTGGTAGTTTGTATTTCTGTAGAATTGGTGTTGAGATCCCCTTTATCGTTTTTTATTACATCTATTTGATTCTTCTCTCTTTTCTATTAATCTGGCTAGTGGTCTATTTTGCTGATCTTTACAAAAAACTAGTTCCTGGATTTACTGACTTTTTTAAAGTTTTTGTGTGTGTGTGTGTGTGTGTGTGTGTGTCTATCTCCTTCAGTTCTGCTCTGATCATAGTTATTTCTTGTCTTCTGCCACCTTTTGAGTTTTTTGATCTTGCTCCTCTAGCTCTTTCAATTTGACAAAAGGGTGTTGATTTTAGATCTTTCCTCGCTTCTCATGTGGGCATTTATTGCTATAAATTTCCCTCTAGACACTGCTTTAAATGTGTCCCAGAAAGTCTGGTATGTTGTGTCTTCGTTCTCATTGGTTTTGAAGAACATCTTTATTTTTGCCTTCATTTCATTGTTTATCCAGTCAACATTCAGGAATCAGTTCTTCAGTTTCCATGAAGTTGTGTGGTTCTGAGTTAGTTTCTTAATCATGAGTTCTAATTTGATTACACTGTGGTCTGAGAGACTGTTTGTTATAATTTTAGTTCTTTTGCATTTGTTGAGGAGTGATTTACTTCCAATTATGTGGTCAGTTTTAGAGGTAGTATGATGTGGTGCTGAGAAGAACGTATATTCTGTAGATTTGGGGTGGAGAGTTCTGTAGATGTCTATTAGGTATGCTTAGTCCAGATCTGAGTTACAGTCCTTGATATTCTTGTTAATTTTCTATCTCGTTGATCTAATACTGACAGTAGAGTGTTAAAGTTTCCCACTACTATTGTGTGGGAGTCTAAGTCTCTTTGTAGGTCATTAAGAACTTGCTTTATGTATCTGGGTGCTCCTGTATTGGGTGCATATATATTTAATATCATTAGTCTTCTTGTTGCATTGATCCTTTTACCATTATGTAATGCCCTTCTTTGTCCCTTTTGATCTTTGTTGGTTTAAAGACCATTTTATCAGAGACTAGGATTACAACTCCTGCTTTTTTTTTTTTTTTTTTGCTATTTGCTTGGTAAATCTTTCTCCATCCCTCTATTTTTAGCCTATATGTGTCCATGCACATCAGATGGGTCTGCTGAATACAGCACACTGATGGGTCTTGACTTTTTATCCAATTTGCCAGTCTGTGTCTTTTGACTGTGGCATGTAGCCCATTTATATTCAAGGTTAATATGGTTATGTGTGAATTTGATCCTGACACTTTGATGGTAGCTGGTTGTTATGCCAGTTAGTTGATGCAGTTTCTTCACTGTGTTGATGGGCTTTCCCATTTGGTACGTTTTTGGAATGGCTGGTACTGGTTGTTCCTTTCCACGTTTAGTGCTTCTTTCAGGGGCTCTTGTAAGGCAGACACAGTGGTGATAAAATCTCTCAGCAATTGCTTGTCCAAAAAGGATTTTATTTCTCCTTCGCTTATGAAGCTCAGTTTGGCTGGATATGAAATTCTAGGTTGAAAGTTCTTTTCTTTAAGGATATTGAACATTGGCCCCCACTCTCTTCTGGCTTGTAGGGTTTCTCCCGAGAGATCTGCTGTGAGTCTGATGGGCTTCCCTTTGTGGGTAACCCGACCTTTCTCTCTGGCTGGTCTTAGCATTTTTTCCTTCATTTCAACCCTGGTGAATCTCATGATTATGTGCCTTGGAGTTGCTCTTCTTGAGGAATATCTTTATGGTGTTCTCTGTATTTCCTGGACTTAAATGTTGGCCTGCTTTGCTAGGTTGGGGAAGTTCTTCTGGATAATATCCTGAAGAGTGTTTTACAGCTTAGATTCATTCTCCCCATCAAATTCAGGTACACCTATCAAACATAGATTAGGTCTTTTCACATAGTCCCATATTTCTTGGAGGCTTTTAAAAATTTATTTTCATTCTTTTTTCTCTAATCTTGCCTTCTTGTTTTATTTCATTGAGTTGATCTTCAATCTCTGATATCCTTTCTTCTGCTTGGTCGATTTGGCCATTGAAACTTGTTTACGCTTCATGAAGTTCTTGTGCTGTGTTTTTCAGCTCCATCAAGTCATTAATGTTCTTCTCTAAGCTAGTTGTTCTAGTTAGCATTTCGACTAACCTTTTTTCAAGGTTCTTAGTTTCTTTGCATTGGGTTAGAACATATTCTTTTAGCTCAGAGAAGTTTGTTCCACCTTCTGAAGTCTGTTTCTGTCAATTCATCAGACTCATTCTCCATCCAGCCTTGTTCCCTTGCTGGTGAGGAGTTGTGATCCCCTGGAGGAGGAGAGGTGTTCTGGTTTTTTTGGCGTTTCCATCTTTTTGCATTGGTTTCTTCCCATCTTCATGGATTTATCTACCAGTGGTCTTTGTATTTGGTGACTTTCGGATGGGGTCTCTTAGTAGACATCCTTTTTGTTGATGTTGAATCTATTTCTTCCTGTTCTTTAGTTTTCCTTCTTACAGTCAGGCCCATCTGCTGCAGGACTGCTGGAGGTCCACTCCAGACCCTGCTTGCCTGGGGATTATCTGCAGCAGCTGCAGAACAGTAAGGGTTGTGCCAGCTCCTTCTTCTGTTATCTTTGTCTCAGAAGGGTACCTGCCATATGTCAGCTAGAGCTCTCCTTCATGACATGCCTCTTTGGATATATGGGGGTGGGGGATTAGCTTGAGGAGACAGTCTGTCCCTTATCAGAGCTCAAGTGCTGTGCTGGGAGCTCCAGTGTTCCATTCAGAGCTGCTGGGCAGGTACATTTAAGTCTGCTGCAGCCGAACTCATAATCACTTCTTTTCCCAGGTGCTCTATCCTGGGAAGGTGGGGCTTTATTAAAGTTCCCGATGTGCTGCTGCCTTTTTTCAGAGATGCCCTGCCCAGCAAGGAGGTAGCCTAGTCACAGTCTGACAGCAGAGGTGCGGCTGAGCTACTGTGGGCTCTGCCCTGCTGCTTTGTAAACTTCCTTGCACTTTTGCTTACAGAGGTACAGTTAGAACTGCCTTGGTAATGGCGGTCTGCCTCAGTAATGGCAGACGGCCTTGGTAACGGCAGACTGCCTCCGTAATGGTGGACTGCCTTGATAATGACCGACACCATTCCCCGCCCCCCTCCTCAGATAGCTGGACTGTCCTGGGTCCAGCTGTGCTTGCTGCAAAACTCTCAATCCAGAGCATTTCAGATTGCTGGTCTTTGTGGGGGTGGGAACTGCTGAGCCAGATTACCTGGCTCCCTGCTTTCAGCCCCTTCTTTTTCAGTTGAATGGGCGGCTCTATCTCCCATGCATTCCAGGCGCCAGTTGAAAAGCTGCCCAGATTTATGTGAGTTTTTGTGTGGAAACCTGCAGCACCAGCTAAAACAGTGGTGCTGGAAACTTGTGGCTTTTCCGCCCGGGGATCTCCTGGTCTGTGGGCAGTAAAAACTGTGGGAGAAGTGCAGTATCTGAACCGGAGTGCTGGATTGGATGGAAAAGCCCATGATGGCCTTCACTGGGTAGGGAGCGTGGTCCTCCAGGGATTGCACTTCCTGGGTGAGGCAGCACCCTACCCTGTCTGGGCTCACCCTTCTTGGGCTATACTCACTGTACAAACAGTCCCATTGAGATGCACCTGGTACCTCGTTTGGAAATGCAGTGATCACTCACCCTCTGCATTGCTCTCACTGGAAACTGCACTCCAGAGCTGTTCCTATTTGGCTATCTTGGATCCCTCCTGATCAATTTCTTTAGGAGTAGGGCTGATTTAGGAAAAGCTAATACATTAAAATAACTAAACCTAAAGAAAGCAATTAAATTAGAATGTGATTTTTCACATAAAAAAATAACAATAGTCTTTTATTTGTTGACTTTATCATATGAAAATCACTGTAAAGCTCAACATAAAAATATTCATATATATACATTATATACAAATATACAAATAATAGATATTCAGAGGAATATCTATTACATAAAAGCAGTCAACAGGCCAGGCATGGTGTGGTTCACACCTGTAATCCCAGTACTTTGGGAGGCCAAGATGAGCGGATCACTTGAGGACAGGAGTTTCAGATCAGCCTGGCCAATATGGTGAAACCCCACCTCTACTAAAAATACAAAAATTAGCCAGGCATGGTGGCACGTGCATGTAATTCCAGCTACTTGGGAGGTTGAGGCATGAGAACTACTTGAACCCAGGAGGTGAAGGTTGCAGTGAGCTGAGTTAGTATCACTGCACTCCAGTCTGGGTGACAGAGTGAGACTCTGTCTCAAAAATAACAATAAAAATAATAAAAAAAGGAGTGAACAATATACCAAATATTTAAAGGTCCTTTCCCAGTTTATTAAAATTTTGCAAGAATAAAACTGAAAACAAAATAAAGCACAAAGATTAATTAGGGGGAGTTAATATTTTAAATCTCAAATGTATTAGTTTATTAACTGAACTAAATGAAAACTTCTGGAAAAATACATATACGACTTTAAAAATTATTTATATACATGCATAAATAGCAGAATATCCACCTTCCTCTCCATTATCGAATCCTTAAATTAGCTGATTTTGATTTCCAACTACATATCCATGAAACTCTTGAGGACTTACTCTAGGTACTATGCATTTAAAAATGAGGCCAGGTGCAGTGGCTCACACCTGTAATCCCAGCACAGTGGGAGGCCAGGGCAGACAGATCACCTAAGGTCAGGAGTTCGAGACCAGCCTGGCCAACAGGGCGAAACCCTGTCTCTAGAAAAATACAAAAAGTTAGCAGAGCGTGGTGGCATGTTCCTGTAATTCCAGCTATTCAGGAGGCTGAGGCAGGAAAATGGCTTGAACCCGGAAGGCAGAGGTTGCAGTGAGCCAAGACTGTGCCACTGCACTCCAGCCTGGCCAATAGAGTGAGACTCCGTCTCAAAAAAAAAAGAATAGGATCACAAAGAATATTTATTTACTTGCTTGCTCCACTTTAAATGTTCATGACAACATGATGAACTCAGATCTTCAGGCTAGCATTAATACCTACATAGTATGATATGGTCAATGCGGACATGGCAAAAGTCTCTAGATAGTGAAAGTACTCAGATTCATTGTGGTGTCTCCCTTTCACATGTATGCATGTATATGCATAAATAAGGTAGAGGTGGGGCAGAGCCTTTCCCATCTATCTGCCTGAGACCATCCTACACAGAACAGGATGGGCAACCAAGGGACACGGGATTCTTGGGAGAGAGTAAATATTGCTGAAAGCCAAGATAAGACAAATAGTCTTCTCAGTTTGGAAAACTGTAGAAATCTATACTGAGAGTAGGCCTGAAATTTTAATGAATGGGAAGATAGGCAGAAAAGAGATAACATAGTCTTTGATGGCTAAGTATATTAACTTTAACCCTTTTTATTCAGTGACAAATCTGTGACTTAGAGAAAAGAGATATAAAACAGTCATTCCTGGGAGAGAGATCCAAGATGGCCGATTAGCAACAGCTCAGGATTGTAGCTCCCAGTGAAAGCGCAGAGAACGAGTGGACGCCGCACTTTCTGAACGAATTTTTGTTGCCCACAGACCGGGAGATTCCCGGCAGAGGAGACACACGGGTCGCCAGCACGACTCTTTTGGCCGGCGCGGCTGTTTTGCCGGCGCCCCAGCGCGACGCTTCCCGGTGCGGAGTATACAGGACGGACGGGCTCGGCTGGTCCCATCCCCACAAGGAAAACAGCAATTGGAAGTGCTGAGGACTGAGAGTTTCACAGCAAGCACAGCGAACCCGGGAAGGTCCGGTTCTGTGGGGAACGGGCATCCGCCAAAGGAAAACTAAGAAACAGAAAAAAATTTCATCACCGGGCGGAGAGAGATCCAAGATGGCCACGTAGCAGAAGCTCAGGATTGTAGCTCCCAGTGAAAGCGCAGAGAGCGAGTGGATGCTGCAATTGCAGACGAGTTTTTGATGCCCACAGACTGGGAGATTACCAGCGAAGGAGCCACCCGGGTCGCCAGCGTGACGCTTCTCAGTGTGGAGTGTACGGGACTGGGTGCCCAAAGGCTCTGCTGGTCCCATCCCCACAAGGAGAACAGCAATTGGAAGCGCTGAGGAGAGAGCGAGCACAGCTGAACCCGGGAAGGCCCAGCTCTGTGGGGAAGGAGCGCCCCCTGAAGGAAAACTAAGAAACAGAAAAAACTTAATAACTAACAAGCTGGACGTCCACTCAGAGACCCAATCTGAAAGTCGGCAATTACAAAGACGACAGGTGGATAAATCCACAAAAATGGGAAGAAACCAGGGCAAAAAGGCTGAGAACACCTGAAATCACAATGCCTCTCCTCCTACCGGTGATCGCAGCTCCTCATCAGCAAGAGAACAAGGCTTGACGGAGGATGAGTGTGATGAACTTACAGAATCAGGCTTCAGAAGGTGGATAATAAGAAAATTCTGTGAGCTAAAAGAACATGTTCTAACCCAATGCAAAGAAACTAAGAACCTTGAAAGATTTAACGAAATGTTAACGAGAATGGACAACTTAGAGAAGAACATAAGTGAATTGATGGAGCTGAAAAACACAACACGAGAACTTCGCGAAGCATGCACAACAACAGCCGAATTGACCAAGCAGAAGAAAGGATATCAGAGGTCGAAGATCAACTCAATGAAATAAAACGAGAAGGCAAGATGACAGAAAAAAGGGGAAAAAGGAATGAACAAAGTCTCCAAGAAATATGGGACTATGTGAAAAGACCTAATCTACGTTTGATAGGTGTACCTGAATGTGACGAAGAGAATGAATCCAAG
>PVKP010048189.1:0-14619 GCA_004027715.1 Plecturocebus donacophilus
AAAAAAATAGGAATGCATTTATTTAACAAAGCATTATACTATTTTCTTTGTAAGCAAATAACTAAAGTTAACAAGAAATTACTGGATTACTGCCTCACTCATTTGCCATCACTTTTTCAAACTGCTACTCATACTGCCTTAATTACTTTTGTCTGGTGCTTTGTAGAACCGTCACTGTGAGGCTTCATTCTGAACCTTAACTCTCAGATCACTGTAGCCAGGTTTCATCTCTTGCTAAAGATTCCACATGAAGAGATGGCATGAAGAAGCTGGTGGGGCCAAGGCTCTTCACAGACATGCAAACCTGGAGAAACCATTTGTGGACAGCATTTCTTGTTCATCTAAGAAAATACATGTTTCTTTATATTCTAGTTTTCCAAACATGGATCGCCTCCTCTTCCCCTAAATGTTCTTTCCTTGTAGCTGCACAAATGAAACCACTGAAGTTCCCATCTCTTCTCCCCACCAGTATTTCATTAGGCTGATAATGCTGGACGGGAGAAAACAAACCTCTTTGACTCTTCACCACCTACTGACGTAGAAAACCGCGTATGTGGCCGTGGAACATAAATCACTACCGAAAAGCAGCAGGACCTAGACACTGAGCGCTAAAGTGGAAAGCAAAAGACCGACGTTGCTTCTGAATTGGGGGATGCGGATGGAGAGTTAGATTTACAAATGATGTCTTTTTTTGTTTGTTTGTTTAAAAATATGTTAGGGCCGGGTGAAACCACGTTTCTACTAAAAATACAAAAATTAGCTGGGCGTGGTGGTGGGTACTTGTAGTCCCAGCTACTTGGAGGCTGAGGCAGAGAATTTCTTGAACCCAGGAGGCAGAGTCTGCCGTGAGCTCCGATCACGTCACTGTACTCCAGCCTGGGCAACAGAGCTAGACTCTGTCTCAAAAAAAAAAATGTTAGGCTTGGTGCAGTGGCTCACGCCTGTAATCCCAGTACTTTGGGAGGCTGAGGTGGGCGGATCACCTGAGGTCAGGAGTTCAAGACCAGCCTGGCCAACATGGCAGAAAAACCATCTCTACAAAAAATATAAAAAATTAGCCAGGCGTGGTGGCATGCGCCTATATTCCCAGCTACTTGGGAGGCCGAGGCAGGAGAATCCCTTGAACGTGGGAGACAGAAGTTGCAGGGAGCTGAGCTGACACTACTGCACTCTGGCCTGGGTGACAGAGTGAGACTCTGTCTCTAAAAGAAACAAACAAAAAAAAATGCTAGACATGTTGAATTTTAGCTATGATTATTTAGTCTGGTATAAAGAGAGTCATGTTTAATGCGTGAATGCATTGCACCCTACATAACATGGGAATAATATTCACAGTCAAGGAAAACTGTGTGAACTAATTCACCTATATATATATGTGATATATGTATTTTTAAATCAATAAAAGAAGAAACCTATATCTAACCAAGTAATGACTGAGCTCTCACAATGTGAAAAAACTAAAATGTGGCCTTTAAATCATTAAGGCCTAAAAACTCTCTTTCTCAGCTATATAGGTGGGAAAAGAATCAAACAGACTGGGTGCAGTGGCTCACGCCTCTAATCCCAGAATTTGGGGAGGGCGAAGAGGGAGAATCACTTGAAGCCAGGAGTTTGAGACCAGCCTGGGCAACATAGGAAGATCCTTGTCTCTACAAAAAATAGAAAAAATTAGCTGGGCATGGTGGCACATGCCTGTAGTCCCAGCTACTCAGGAGGCTGAGGTAGGAGAATCGCTTGAGCCTGGGAGGTTGAGGCTGCAGTGAGCCATGATCACACCCCTGCACTCCAGCCTGGGTGACAGTGAGACCCTATTTTAAAAAAACTTTTTTCTTCAGAACATCTTATCAAATGATACTGCTAAGAGATCTAACAGGCAACCTATAGGTAGAAGATATCTTCCATAAATGTATCCCTCAAATAATTCATATCCAGAATACACAAGTAACTCTGATCGTGGTGACCTGACACTCCCCCCTCCCCAAGAATATGAGTGTGATGACAACTCTTACAAAGTGCTGAATGTCACAGAGTATGTGAGAAGACACCAGTGGTGGAATCGAGTGTTTGGTCCCAGTTAGGGACCTGTGGTCGAAAAATAGTAGCTACCCAGATTGTAACGGGTGGTGTTACTGGCTGGTGTGCAGGATTTGTGTTCCAGAAAGTTGGAAAACACAGCAGTTGCAGTAGGAGGTGGCTTTCTTCTCCTTCAGACTGCTAGTCATAGTAGCTATGTGCACATCGACTGGAAGAGAGCTGAGGAAGATGTAAACCAAGCAAAATGATGGATGAAGAAACGAGCAAATAAAGCGGCACCTAAAATTGAAGAAGTCACAGAATTTATCAAACAGAACATCATGATATCCAGTTGATTTGTGGGAGGTTTTTGGCTAAGACTATTCATCTTAAGGAGATGAATATTCTCCTATAGTAGATTCAACTATAAGGAGAAAAGTGGCAGCAACAATGTGGGCTCTCAACAGCACAAGCTGCCAGAGGCTCCAGTCAAGGAGAAGCAACTGGCTGGGCAATATGGAACTCACAACTTAGCATTTTGCAATCTGAAGCTTGCCAAACTAGCATCTGCTGTCAAACAACCTATGTGAAATGTGAATAATAGTATTCCTGAGCAAAATATGGCTTTCATCATTTTTTTTTCAATTCCTATCTGTTTAGAAATTTGCCTGTAAAATATCACCACTGGATGTAGATACAGAGAATAAAGAAACATGTTACATTTATTGCCCTGTGAAATATTATCTTTAAATATGTTCTTAATTGTGCTTTATGGTATAGTGCTAATAATTTAAAACGTGTATTATAGCTTCAATATTAGGGCTGACTTTTTTCAAAACAGATATGTCGGCTGGACACAGTGGCTCACGCCTGTAATCCCAGCAGTCTGGGAGGCTAAGGCGGGTGGATCACTGGAGGTCAGGAGTTCAAGACTAGCCTGGCCAACATGGTGAAACCCTGTCTCTACTAAAAATACAAAAATCAGCCAGGTAGAGTGGTGGGCACCTGTAATCCCAGCTACTCAGGAGGCTGAGGCAGGAGAATCACTAGAAACCAGAAGGCGGCGGTTGCAGTGAGCCAAGATTGCGCCACTGCACTCCAGTGTAGGCAAAAGAGCAAAACACTGCCACACACACACACAAAAAAAATTAGCCAGGCATGGTGGTGTGAGCCTGTAATCCCAGCTACTCAGGAGACTGAGGCAAGAGAATTGCTTGAACTCGGAGGCAGAGGTTGCAGTGAGCTGAGATTGAGCTACTGCACTCCAGCCTTGGTGGCAGAGTGAGACTTCATCTAAAAAAATAAAAACAGACATGTTTGCAATAAATTGAAGAACTGTAATGCCCTTTCGTGAAAAGCTTTAGAAATGATATAATCATGAAAGCTATTAAACAGACTCCCAAAAAACTTACAAATCAATAAGAAAAAAGACAAACAATCCAATGGAAAGACAAAAGACTAGCATATATTTTATAAGAGGATACACTAACAGTCAATAAAAATATGAAAAGATGTTCAACTGATCAGTAATCAGGGATATGTGGATTAAAACTAAACATTTTTTATTTTCTCTTAAATAACAGACATGGTCTCACTATGTTGCCAAGGCTGGTCTCAAAACTCCTGGACTGAAGCAATCTTCCTGTCTCAGCCTCTCAGCCTAAAATGTTATCAGAATGGCTAAACTGAAAAGATGCAAGGCCAGATGCGTGGCTCACGCCTGTAATCCCAGCACTTTAGGAGGCCAAGGCAAGTGGATCCCCTGAGGCTGGGAGTTAGAGACCAGCGTGACCAACATGGAGAAACCCCATCTCTACTAAAAATACAAAAATTAGCCAGACGTGGTGGTGCACACCTGTAATCCCAGCTATTTGGGAGGCTGAGGCAGGAGAATCACTTGAACCCAGGAGGCAGAGGTTGCAGTGAGCTGAGATCTCTCCATTGCACTCCAGCCTGGACAACAAGAGCAAAACTCCGTCTCAAAAAAAAAAAGAAAAGAAAAGATGCAAAATATGAAGAGCTGGCAAGGATATGGAACAACTGGAACTCTCACTGCTGGTGGAATATAAAAGGGTATGAACACTTCAGAAAACCATATGCCAATGTCTCCTAAAACTGAACATGCTTATACCTACAATGTAACAATCCACTCCTAAAACTCTACCCAACAGAAATGCATCTATATTTAACAGAACACCTTTACTACAGTGTTAACTGAAACTACCCAAATGCCTTTGAAGAAATTATGTTACACTCGGCTGGGCACGGTGGCTCACACCTGTAATCCTAGCACTTTGGGAGGCCGAGGTGGGCAAATCACGAGATCAGCAGATCAAGACCATCCTAGACAACATGGTAAAACCCCGTCTCTACAAAAAATACAAAATTAGCTGGGCATGGTGGTGCACGCCTAAAGTTCCAGCTACTCAGGAGGCTGAGGCAGGAGAATTACTTGAACCGAAATCGTGCCACTGTACTCCAGCCTGGCTGGCAACAGCAAGCTGTCTCAAAAAAAAAGACTCTCTGTCTCAAAAAAAAAAAAATACGTTACATTCGCATGATGAAATACTATATAGTAAGAAGAATGAATGATCTAAAACTATTTGTAAATGAATGAATCTTACAAAAATAAGCTTTAGCAAAAAGTAGTCAAAAAAGAGTACATGCTATATGTTTTCATTTACATGAAGTACAAAAATGGCTAAATTAATCTATGTTATTATGAATCCGGACAGCAGCTATCCTTGGGAAAGTTAGTGACTGGGAAGGAACAGAGCACAGGTGAGCAGGTTTCTGGAAACCAGTAATGTTCTATTTCTTAAACTGGATGCAGGTTACATAGAAATGCTCAGTTGTCAAAATCCATTGAGCTATACATTTATAATAGTCACTTCTCTGTGTATTATACTTTGACAAAAAGTTTGAAAATAATTGTACACAAGAAAGCTTAAATTTTTGGTGGCTAAAGTGTTTCTTTTATAGATACTTTTCCAATTATTTTTCAGTTTCTCAGCTTTCTACTTAAAGAATTGTTGGTATTCACATCAAAATTAGTTTCTTACTGGCCAGGCGTCGTGGCTCACACCTGTAATTCCAGCATTTTGGGGGGCTGAGGCAGGAGGATCACTTGAGCCCAGGAGCTCAAGACCAGTCTAGGCAACAAAGTGAGACACCTGTCTCTACAAAAAATTTAAAAATTAGCTGGGTGTGATGGCACTACACCTGTGGCCCCAGCCACACAGTAGGCTGAAGCAGGAAGATCGCTTGACCCCAGGAGGTCGAGGCTACAGTGAGCCAAGTTCGTGCCACTGCACTCTAGGCTGGGCAGCAGAGCAAGACCCTATCTCAAAAAAAAAAAAAAAAAGAAAGTTTCTTACTAGTTAGCCTTTCTAAGCCTCTTTTCCCAGCCTAGTTTTTAAAATAGAGTGCATAGCACAGTGTATGGCACAAAATGCTCAATGAATGGCAACCTGATACCTTCCCCTAAACAGGTGAGACTGGTTTAGGAACCTTTTCCACAAACTAACACAGCACTCCGTACTTAAACCTGTCTTAGCATTTCTCACTACTTTCCAGGACTGGAAGGCATCTGAGTGAAAGAATAGTGTGTCACCCACCATAATATTCCCAGCACCGAGGTCAGCATCTGATATGGAATAAGATCTCAATATTTATTAAATGGGTGGTTGAATAAATAAATAAACTTCCAGCACTTTGCAACATCTATTGTTTTACTGCTAAGTTACGGAATCACATTTGCTTTCCCTGAAAGAAGTTTTCTTGGCTTCTCCATCCACTGTTAATCTCTCCTACAATATTGTGACTTGATTCTGTTCCAGGTGAACCTCTTCGTAGTATTTCTTGTATTCTTTATTATCTGTCATGTTAGGGCAGCTGTGGAACTTCATTTTTACAACTGCTGAATCTAAATTTAAACTGCTGATTTTCTACCATCCATTTCAACTTTTTTTAAAAAGCCTGGCAAGAAACTTTATCTGCTATGGCCCATTTCAATGCCCTCAGTAGTAAAACTGGCAAATGTGAAGACCCACCCTTAAGGAACAGACCAGTTTGGTCATTCTTACTATGTTCCATGGGTTTTCAACATGATTAAGAAAAAATAATTTGGGGCTGAGAATTATAGTTACCCAAGTGAATGGAAGGCAAAGGAAGAAACTAGAAGCTCCCAGGTAACTGCCTAGTTTTGTTTTTGTTTTTCCTTTCCACCAATGACAAGGCATGCTCAATAACTCTACTCTCGAGGGAGGATATCCCATTCTGAAAAACACACCACTTATGTGATAAAGGCAGGGGGAAGGAAACATTACACTGTGGGAGAGGAAACAAACGTTTGATAAACATGTAACAAAACAGTTCTGGCAACTTTTTTCTTCTTCTCCCTCAAATCCAGGAAAGGTCCATAGCCCATTTTCTGTAATATTTCACCAAAATAATCTCTTGGGCTTGAAAATAAATGCCCCCATTTCCAACCCTCCATCAATCTAAAGTCATTAATGATCTTCAGGTACTTTAAAAAGTAAACTTCTGGCCAGGCACAGTGGCTCACGCCTGTAATCCCAGGACTTTGGGAGGCCAAGGGAGGCCAGTCACTTGAGGCCAGACGTTTGAGGCCACCTTGGCCAACATGATAAAACCCCATCTCTACCAAAAATACAAAAATTAGCCAGGTATGGTGGTGCATGCCTGTAGTCCCGGCTGCTTGGGAGGCTGAGGCAAGAGAATCGCTTGAACCCAGGAGGCAGAGATTACAGGGAGTGGAGACCACACCATCGCACTCCAGCCTGGGTGACAAAGCCAGACTCCATCTCAATAAATAAATAAATAAATAAATAAACTTCTTATTGAAATGTAATGCACAGAGAACTACTCAACTCTCTCCAAACTTTTATCTCTCTCCAATTATTAAAAAAAAAAAAATGCTTCCTTGTTATGAACTGTGCACAGGTAGCACTCTGCTAATATTATGTAAATTGTAAAACATATACAAACAGGACAGGAGAGAAAATGAGGAAAAATCAACAGAAACAGGAGCTCTAATTTTTACTTTGTACACCTCAGTGGGCCAGTCTTGCATATAACACTTTAGAAATCACCGCTTTAAAGACAGTGGCAACACACTGCATTCACAACCAGATCAACTGGAGGCTTTAAGAAGGGTTTGATAACTTCTGACCTCAACTGTATGCATCAATTCAATCTCCAGAAACACACTGGACAGAAATCCAGGCTATCCTAAAAGTTTAGATCTGTGGCCACCATGTCTGTGATATCCAACAGTTGCAAATTACATTTTTGCATGTTTTTATCCGCAACAGCAGTCTTCTAGGAAAATGCGTTTGGGGAAGGAAGAAGGTGACTACAAGTCTACTTTCTTCCTTCTTTGTGATAATCTAAAGTTAACTGCAGAAAAAGGTAAGGGTTGGCTCTTAGCTGTTACTAAAGATTAAAATTACCTTGGTCAAAGGGAAATAGAAATAAGATTCTCCATACTTTTAAAAGTGTTCCTAAGGTTTACAGTTGAGATGAAATAATTGTTTAGCTGACTGTGGATGAAGCAATGAATTAACTCCAGTTTTAACTCCGCTGGGTAACCATTAGGTAAGTTTCAGCATCTGTGAAAACTTCAATGTTACACTGTATGTGCCTATAACACTGAGCATGATGTGTGACCAGCACCACCTAGTGGACATTCATATGGAATGCGTGATAAGGGAAGCTGCATGGCCAGGATGGAAAAGCTGCTCATCACAATAGCAGCAAAGGGTTTAGCTAGTTTTTCCTGGCAGCCTCCTCAATAATTCATAGGTTGGGAATCATTTATCAAATAGTTTTAGCTCTTCAGAAGAAAATAAAATTTATAACTACATTATGAAAGACATTATTCCTTTTAACAATTGAAACTGGCATCCCAAAGCTCGCTAGAAACAGTCATAAAGATAATGCTTACTGCATCTCTCATCACTGGCTTACTTGGAAAAGAACAAAAAGAAAAGTTATAAAGAATATCTGTCTGGACCAGGATCTGTAATCTCAGCACTTTCGGAGGCCAAGACAGAAGGACTGCCTGAGGCCAGGAGTTTGAGACCAGCCTGGCCAATATAGCAAGACCCTATCTCTATTAGAGAAAAAGAAGAAATCTGCCTGATAAACAGCTGAACAAGCAGCCTCGAGCTGCTGGAGCCACAAGCACCCCTGGAAACGTGCACTCAAATGGAATCGTCTTTAGCACTAGCGTAACTGGGCAAAAGGAGCACCATTTCTGTAACCTATAACTTGATGGTGCTTGCTCCCTTGGAGTTGTTCAAGGAGTCTAGACAGGCCAAAGCAGGCAACCAGCCTGGCTTAAAGTAACTATGCTTGGGGCTTTGGGCCTTGAGGCTAAGAGGTGTGTTGCTCTACTTCAGTATGTTTTATGAACTGGTTCCAAAGTGCGCTCACAGCACAGCCAAATTTTACTCTTCAAAAACTATCTTGAGTAGACCACTACCTGAAACAAATTAACAGGTATCTGTTAACAAATTAACAAATATCACATGTACTCACTACACCTTGGGTACTCATGGACATAAAAAGATGGCAACAACAGACACTGGGGACTACTGAAAGGGGGAGAGTGACAAGAGTTGAAAAACTCTTAGGTACTGTGCTTACTACCTGCGAGATGGGATCATTCACACCCCAAACCTCAGCATCATGTAATATACCCATGTAACAAACCTATACATGTACCCACTGAATCTAACATAATCATTCCTTTAAAAAATCATCCTGAGAGCCTATCTTGGCCACCCTCTGGATTTCAACATACTTTTTGTGCAGCTTAATTGTATCTGGCATCACTTCATGCCCTCTATACAATTTCCCAATCCTGGGATTCATCTGCTGCCAAAGCATAATAATCTTGTAGTGAATACATATTCTCTTTTAAGGACTGAAACCTAACAAAGTTTTGAGCTTTTTTATGGGGGCAGAGGGGTGGTTGCTGATGTGAACTGTTTAATACCTTTCCTGTGCTCATCATAACTACAGATCAAAAAAGTTTTCATTCTTAGCATACCCAATTAGACTTCATTGCTAAAGATTAAAGAACAAATGAGGGAACAAGCTTATCATTAGGTGCTTATCACTGTGCACCTATTATACGCCAGGCCCTCTATGATCCTCATTTTACTCTTACTACACCTCCACTTGGTATTATTTCCTCCACTTACAAAGGAAATGAACTCAGAGAAAATTTATCAGAGATCATAAAGCCAGTCAGTAGCAAAACCAAGATTTAAACTCAAGTCTTTTGACTCTTAATTCCATTGTTTATTCATCTATGCCCCGGTGATATTAACTAATAACCTCATATGCCAAACATAACACTTACCCCCTATCCACTACATACTTACTTCTGAATAGAAAATAAAAGTCACAGCAGGGCTTGGTGGCTCATACCTGTAATCCCAGCACTTTGTGAGGCTGAGACAGGCAAATCACAAGGTCAGGAGATCGAGACCATCCTGGCTAACATGGTGAAAACCCATCTCTACTAAAAGTACAAAAAATTAACTGGGCATGGTGGCACATGCCTGTAGTCCCAGCTACTCAGGAGGCTGAGGCTGGACATGCCTGTAGACCCAGCTACTCGGGAGGCTGAGGCAGGAGAATCACTTGAACCCAGGAGGTGGAGGTTGCAGCAATCCAAGATCGTGCCACTGCACTCCAGCCTGGGTGACACAGCAAGACTTCATTTCAAAAAACAAAAAAAAAACAAAAAAAAGTCACATCAATTAAACAAGAAAAAAGCCTCACAATCTTAGTATGCTACAATTCTCAAAAAGGACTTAATTCTAGTCATATTTCTCAAGCGTCAAGGGACTACTCAGAACACTTAGTAGGGCCTTCTACATAGGTGCTCAATGAAAGATTGTTTTAAAAGTCTCACAGTATTACCCCCACAGTTTATTTTTCATTTATAAAAGAAAAGATATATACTTTAAAATGGAAAGATCTGCCACTCACCATCTTAAGCAAGCAATTAATCTTAGCATCACCAACAGTGGGGACAACTGAACACTGTGTGATTCTTTTTTTTTTTTTTTTTTTAACATAAAATAGAACTGACTTTATTTCTCTGGAAGAAGCAGGTACCAGATGCTGGGGCAGCAGCTTTGCCAACAGAGGCTGGTGGGAAAACGTGGAATGGCACGGGGAAGTTGGTGGAAGAGGAAGCACTCACGGCCCTCAGGGCGGCTGCCCCTCGGTCTCCTTCCAGCCCTGGGGCCCTGGGCCCTGGGCCCCGCCAGAGAATGGTCTGACACCCTTTCTCCACTTCCTGAGCCACCCCAGGCTATTTCCAGGCACAAGATCCTGAGGCCAGCCAAGTCCCATTCACGTTCATGGTGAGGCCACCAGTCACATTCTGCCCGGCACCCCAACTGTGTGATTCTTGACATGATGGAAGTAATGAAGGCACCACACAACTTATGCTATGTCCTTGCCAAAAGTATAATCTAAATCTACTAAGAAAGCAACCAAGCCTAGACAACATAGTGAGACCCCATCCCTACCAAAAAAGAAGTTAGCCAGACATGGTGGCACAGATCTGTAGTTCCAGCCACTCAGAAGGCTGAGACAGAATTGCTTGAGCCCAGGAGTTCAAGGTTACAGTGAGCTATAATCATGCCACTATACTCCAGCCTGGAAAAAGAGGGATACCCTGTCTCAAAAAAAACTTTTAAGGGAAAAAAAATAAGCCAGGCACGGTGGCTCACGCCTGTAATCTCAGCACTTTGGGAGGTCCGGGTGGGTGGATCATGAGGTCAAGAGTTCAAGACCAGCCTGACCAAGATGGTGAAACCCCATCCCTACTACAAATACAAAAATTAACCGGGCACGGAGGTGGGCACCTGTAATCCCAGCTAGTCGGGAGGCTGAGGCAGGAGAATCGCTTGAATCCGGTAGGCAGAGGTGGCAGTGAGCTGAGATTGCACCACTGCACTCTAGCCTTGGGAACAGAGCAAGACTCTATCTCAAAAAAAAAAAAAAGCCAGAAAAATCCAGGATAGGGGACATTATACAAGACAATTGGCTTGGACACTCCAAAATGTTCAATGTCATGGGGTGGTGGGTGGGAAGCAGAAGACTATTCTAGATTAAAAGAGGAAAGATATAACCAAAAGTATGCCTGAACCTTGACTAGACCCTGGATGAGAAGAAAATGTTTTAAAAGACACCTTGGGATGATAGGGACAATTTATTGCATACAGATCTATCATATTGGATATTGCGTTATTATTAATCAGCTCAGCTCAGGTATGGCAATGACAGGATGGCTAGAGAGGAGAATATTCTTATTCCTAAATGAATGTGTATTTAGGGGTAAAGTATCACGGTGTTACAATTTACTTTCAAATGATTCAGCAAAAGAAACCAGATAAAGCACATATTGTAAAATGTTACATTTGCGGATCTAAGTGAAAGTTATACTATTATGCTACTCTTTCAACTTTTCTGTGTACTTAAAATTTCTTCAAAGTTAAAAGCATTTTTGTAACAGTCGTCAATAAAATTCATCAAGACAGTTGGTATAAATTCAACTCTTCTATGAACATGATTTCTGAAAATTCCAAGTTGTAAGCAATCAATCGATATATTTATTGTGACTCTGCTAGTAATACATCCTTATCAACCCCTCTAGGAGCTGTAGTGGTGACTAAACAGGCATGCTTCGTGCTCTCTTGGAACCCATTTAGCATGTTATTCTGTACATGAGTATGTTGAAGGAAAGAGAGATTACTCTGGAATGCTTCCCCAGGTGATGCCTCAGCTTAAACCTGAAGGATAAATAAGTGTTGCCTAGTTATAGGATGGTGGGGAAATGGGTCAGAGAAAACAAACAGAAGGTGTGAAGGCACTAATGATGGAGTTGGCCAATCTGGAGAGTGAGAATATTTATTCCTACTGTTTCCTCCAGGCCTCCACTCTTTTTACATAGCTTTTTGGTCTCCTGGCTCCATTAACCAACTCCCTCTACTCAACCTTCAGACCCAGGAGTCGTAACAGGACTCCAATGTTACTCATCCCAAGAACTGTACTCTCCCTTGAGGTTGCCCTATACTCTACATACAACTTTGTGAAAGGTCCCTTTATTAAACTTTCCTCAAATTATCTAATTTCAGTAAGCCATCTATTTCCTGCCAGCAGGACTGATAAAATATCTCTAGAGACAGATATGGAAGATGTCTGCATATTTTATATGGTATCTGGGACCATGAAATGGAGATGATCTGGGAAGAGGGCTGAAGATGAAGCCTTGGCCACTGAGCATCTGAGGTCCAAGAAAACCTGGAAACTGTGTTTTCAGTCAAGAATATTTCAAGAAAGAAATTGCCAATCGCATTAAGTACTGTGGAGAGGCTGGGTAAATAAGATAAACGCTTTGGGATGTCGCACGAAGAAGCCATCAGTGACAGATCAACATTGAAGAGGTTTGTAAAGGTAATTGGAGGCCAAGTATACACTTACTTGAGAAAAAAAAAAACAGTATGGCCAGGCATGGTGGGTTATGCCAGTAATTCCAGCACTTTTAGAGGCTGAGGCGCACACCTCACTTGACGTCAGGAGTTCAAGACCAGCCTTGGTAAACATGGCAAAACTCTGTCTCTACCAAAAAATACAAAAATTAGCCAGGCATGGTGACAGGCACGCCTGTAATCCCAGCTACTTGGGAGGCTGAGGTGGGAGAATCACTTGAACCCAGGAGGCAGAGGTTGCAGTGAGCTGAGATTGCACCACTGCACTCCAGCTTGAGCTACACAGTGAGACTCTGTCTCAAGAAAGGAAAAAAGAAACAAAAAGCAGTATAATTATAGGTTCCTATTTTAACTCTAACAGGAACTTACTAAATAATTTGAGATTTTTTAGGGTTTTTTTTTTTTTTGAGATTTAAATATAATCATAAGCAAAAACAACCTTTCTCCTGTATCTGCAAAAAGCCAATACCTGGAGACACAGTTAAGCTAATGTAAGCCATAGAAGTGTAGAGAATAAATGCTGTAAAACAGAATAAATCATTTTCCCCTTTTGGACAAAGAGTAGGCTTTGACAAAAAAAAAAAGTCTTTTACCTCTCTTTAAACTGAATGACTAAGTTCTTTTACACTAAAGCTTGCAACAAAGTTTGTCCAGGACCCCCTAGTCAACATACAATAACCAGCAGTTTCTAACCAGGGTGTAAGGTATTTGATACCTAATACATTCTCATGACTACAATGAGTAACCAAACTCCACAGCTTGAGAAATTGTTAGACAGAACCCACAGATCCCTTTCTCTGAGAACATGAGCCTGTGAAATTATCTTTGATTCAATTTGGCTTTCTCCTCCCTTCCCAGTTCACTGAACATCACACAAAAATGATTGCCTGGGCACTACAATGCTAAATCTGGGGCACTAGGAAACTGTCCTATGGACACTGAATAAAGAGGCTCCCAGGGTACCTTCCATTGTTCACTGCTGAGCAGCTACCTTGATTTTTAAGATACCGTTTCACTAATCCTCCAGCAGTTTTCTCCACAAAAGGACAGATAATACGCACTTTGAACATTACCAAAATTAAAAAAACAATATTTGATTAAGTTAAAGATTAACCCATCTGCAAGAGTTAAACTTGCCCCTCATTTCAGCCTTCAGAAAGAAGGGAAGCAAGAAGAGACCCAGGGAGTAATTTTCAATGAGAGTTAGGACAGCATTACTATAGCAAGACAGGGGACAGTTTGGAGAACAAAGGCTTTCAAGTAAGAAAAGCAGATTCTTTCATTCAAGTTACATGACCTCCTGGCACCTCCACTTACTCACCTGTAAATAGATTTTTTTTTTACTTTGCAGAGTAACTTAAACAATGTGTAAAAGTGCCTGGTCCCACAGTAGGTTTTTTCTTTCCCTTTTTTTTTTTTTGGAGATGGAGTCTTGCTCTGTCGCCCAGACTGTAGCGCAGTGGTACGATCTCGGCTCACTGCAACTTCCACCTCTGGGTTCAAGCGATTCTCCTGCCTCAACCTCGAGTGGCTGGGACCACAGGCGCATACCACCATGCCTGGCTAATTTTTGTATTTTGAGTAGAGACAGGGTTTCACCATGTTGGCCAGGCTGGACTCAAACTCCTAACCTCAAGCGATCCACCCGCCTCGGCCTCCCAAAGTGCTGGGATTACAGGCATGAGCCATAGTACCCAGCCAGGATTTTTCATATCGTGAGTCATTTTTCTTTTTACTCACTACACATGAAGAAAGCACTGGCATTGTAGGGCAAGAGGACCAATTTAAAGAGATTCAGTTTAAAAAAAATACTGTGGCAGACAAATTCTAGGTGCCTTCCCATTAGCCCCACCACCTCTTTGTGTCCCATTCTGTTGTGTGAGCCTCTCCCCCTGGATATGGGAAGGACCCGAGAGGACCCCGTCTTGCTGGCAGCTTGGCTCTTGACACTTGCTGGTAGTGACAATAATCATGTCACTGGTCTAATCAGCAGCCAAGCCATGCAGGGAGCACCCAGCTGGCAAGGAACTGAGGGGGGCCTCCAGCTGACAACCAGAGAGGTCTG
>PVKP010048190.1:0-14610 GCA_004027715.1 Plecturocebus donacophilus
CTAAACATACAAAAATTAGTCGGGTGTGGTGGCTCGTGCCTATAGTCCCAGCTACTCAGGAGGCTAAAGCAGGAGAATCACTTGAACCTGGGAGGCAGAAATTCCAGTGACCCAAGACTGCACCACTACACTCCAGCCTGGGCAACAAAGGGAGATTCTGTCTCAAAAATAAATAAATAAAAATAAACTCGTCTCATTTTGTGTCTTCTTGCTTTTCACTCTTTCTGATAACTTTTGATACTCTCTAATATTAAAGCAGTCCAATCTATAAATTTTTCCTTGATGACTGTTTCTTGTTCCTATTTGAGATATTTGTTCCTACTCCGAAGGTAGGCCTTAGCTTCTTAAGTCTTTATTATTATTATTTTTTATCTTCAACATTTGGATCTAAAATTCTACTTGGAATTTATTTTAGTGTATGATACAAGATTGGTTTTTTGGTTCTGTTTTGTTTCAGGAGAAAGGGTCTCACTCTGTTACCTAGGCTAGATTGCAGTGGCTCAATCACAGCTCACTACAGCCTCAAACTCTTGGGCTCAAGCAATCCTCCCAAGTAGCTGGGATGACAGACACGCACCACCATGCCCAGGTAGTATCTATTTATTTTTTTTTCCATATCAATATCCAACTTACTTGTACCATTTATTAACAAGACCATAGATGTGTGGGTCTGTTTCTGGACTCTCTGTTGTACTGGTCTACTTACCCATCCTTGGACATCCCTTTTTTTTCTTTTTTGTTTTTGAGACAGAGTTTCGTTCTTGTTGCTCAGGCTGGAGTGTAATGGTGTGGTCTTGACTCACTACAACCTCCGCCTCCTGGGTTCAATAGATTCTGCTGCCTCAGCCTCCTGAGTAGCTGGGATTACAGGGATGTGCCACCATACCAGGCTAATTTTTGTATTTTTAGTAAAGACAAGGTTTCTCCATGTTGGTCAGCCTGGTCTCGAACTCCCAACCTCAGGTGATCCACCCACCTTGGCCCTCCCAAAGTGCTGAGATTACAGGTGTGGGCTACCACACCCAGCCTACATATCCCTTTTTAATTAAGCAACTTAACAAGAAATTTGGACACCCTATAGAGCAGGGGTCAGCAAATTATAGCCTGCAAGCCATGTTGACTGCAAAGTCTAAAATACCTGGTATCTGGTCAGCAGATACCAAATACCTGCTATAGCAGGCTCAGAAGTCTGTGAGCCTGCTATAGACTAAATTCTAATTCCTCTAACTTTGTTGTTCTTCAAGATTGCCTGCACTGTTCTTGGCCCTTTGTTTACCCATATAAGTTTTATTTATTTATTTGAGAAAGGGTCTTGCACTGCTTCTAAAAATAAATAAAATATTGAGACTGAGCTTATCCCAAGATCCACAATTTCCTGGTCTTCGCTTTGTGGCTTGGTCTCCAAAACGTTCATGGAAAAGAAAGTCCAGTGTCAGTTTCTTTTATATTTACTTACAAGAAGACAGCCAGGGGCTTCAGTTACATTAGTCACTCACTGAAACCAGCAGTCAATTAACAGAGTGAAGATGAGAATGGAAGGAAGCCACATTCCATTATAGTCATCACATTCCATTACATTCATCACGTTCACAAATTCCTCTCTCCTTATGTATGACAATATGACACAATCCACCAGAGCCATAAAGAAGAACTGTCCAGTTGTGGCGGCTCACACCTGTAATCCCAGCACTTTGAGAGACCAAGGAGGGCAGATCACGAGGTCAGAAATCAAGACCATCCTGGCTGACATGGTGAAACTCTGTCTCTATTAAAAATACAAAAAAAAAAAAAAAAAAAATTAGCCGGCCGTGGTGGCATGTGCCTATAGTCCCAGCTACTCGGGAGGCTGAGGCAGGAGAATTGCTTGAACCAGGGAGGCAGAGGTTGCAGAGACTGAGATCGCACCACTGCACTCCAGCCTGGACAGAGCAGTCCGTCTTAAAAAAAAAAAGTAAAAGTCAGAACTGACTAAAAAAATGTTGACAATTTCCCAACAGTAAAAATCACAACCAAGTCACAAATGGCCAACAGGTAGGCGAAAAAAAGTGTTCAACATCACTAATCATCAGGGAAGTGCAAATTAAAACCATGATGAGATATCACCTCATGCCTATTAAAAAGGCTACATCGAAAAGGAGAAACAGCAAGTGTTGTTTAGGTTGTGGGGAAAAAAAAAAGAACCCTTGTACACTGTTGGTGAAAATGTAAACTGGCATAGCCATTATGGAAAAGAGTATGAAAAAATATTAAAAATAGAACTACCATATGATCCAGCAATTCTACTTCTGGGCATATATCCAAAGGAAATGTAATCAGTATAACAGGATACTGCACCCCCATGTTCACTGCAGCATTATCCACAACAGCCAAGATAGGGAAGCAGACTAAGTGTCCATCAACAGATGAATAAATAAAGAAAACATGGTATATTTATACAGTAGACTATTATTAAGCCTTAAAAAAAAAAAAGGAAATTCTATCATTTGTGACAACATGAATGAATCTTGTAAACATTATGCTAATTAAAATAAGACAGGCACAAAAAGACAAATACCGCATGATCTCACTTACACATGGAATCCAAAAGAGTTGAACTCAAAGAAGTAGAAAGTGGAATAGTGGTTACCAGAGGCTGTGTGGTGGGATGACTGGGGAGATGTTGGTCAAAGGACATAAAATTTCAGTTAGAGAGGAGGAACAAGTTCAAGAGATCTATTGTACAGTATCGTCACTATAGTTAACATATTGCATACTTGAAAACTGCTGAGAGATCTTAAGTGTTCCAGCTACAAAAAATAAGTGTCATACAAATGTTACCTGATTTATCCTTTCTAAAATGAATACATGTATCAAAACATCATGTTGTACACCATAAATACACACAATTTTTATTTGTCAATATAAAAACACACAATAAAGTCAAAAGACATGAACAAAATAAAACAACCCTGGGAAAATATTTTAATCTTTCCAGAGGTTGTCTCCTTAAAATATAAAGAGTTTTCATAAATCAATAGGAAAAAGATTGGCCGGGCACAGTGGTTCACACCTGTAATCCCAGCACTTTGGGAGGCCGAGGCAGGCAAATCACCTGAGGTCAGCAATTTGAGACCAGCCTGGCCAACATGGTGAAATCCCGTCTCTACTAAAATATAAAAAATTTGCCAGGTGTGGTGGTGGACATCTGTTATCCCAGCTATGCAGGAGGCTGAGGCAGAAGAATTGCTTGAACCCAGAAGGGGGAGGTTGCAGTGAGCTGAGATTACGCCACTGCACTCCAACCTGGGCAACAAGAGCAAAACTATCTCAAAAAAAAAAAAAAGAAAGAAAGAAAAAGAAAAAGATGAATATCCCAATATAAATATTGGCAAAAGATACAAACAAGTGTTTCACAGTAGGAAAAAAAAGTCAACAAATGCTCACAAAATGTATTTTAAAATACACAATCTTACTCATTAAAATGCAAATTAACACACCCTGACATCATTTTTTGCCTGACTAGAACGATACTAAAAAGTGGAATGATAATCAGTGCTGAGGGCAAAAGTGAGGAGTGGAAAGCCATCTCATCCACTGTTGGTCCTTTAATTCTAACATGCCTCTGCTAGACACTAGGCCCCTTTGGTGACAAGATATATCCATGGATATGCAGCTTTTTGATAGTAATCTTGAGACATATATAATAATCTCTTACTATGAGCTAGGCACAAGTCCAAGCTCTATGTCATGACACAGGTACTGCTGCTATCCCCCACTTTACAGATGAGGAAATAAGGCACAAAGAGGTTAAGTAACTTGCCTAAGGTTACAGAGCTAGGAAATGGTAAAACCAGGCTTCAAACCCAAGCCAATGGTTCCGAGGCTCTGTACTTAGCAGCCATGTTCTGCTGTCTCTCCTGCACATATTTTTCAGTAGGTAAACTCATTGACTCAGTAATTCTTTTAGAAAGTCATCCCTTGAGGCTGTGTCTCCACCCAAAATCTCAGTTTGAATGATAATCCCCATAATCCCCACAATCCCCAAGTGTCAAGGACAGGATCAGGAAGAGGTAATTGGATCACGGGGGCTGTTTCTCCCACACTGTTCTCATGATAATGAATGAGTCTCACAAGATCTGATGGTTTTATACGTGTCTGGTATTTCCCGTCTGCATTCATTCTATCTCCTCCTACCCTGTGAAAAGGTACCTTCTGCCATGATTGTAAATTTCCTGAGGTCTCCCCAGCAATGGGAAACTGTGAGTCAATTAAACCTCTTTTCTTTATAAATTACCCAGTTCCAGGTATTCCCTCACAGCAGCATGAGAATGGATTAATACGTCCCTTAAAAAATTAGGAACTTCATATATGTAAGAATACTCATTGGCACATTGCTTAAAATGGTGGAAAGTGGAAACTATAGCATGACATACTATTGAGTGGAAATGCAGGTTAAATATAGATACATACATATTTTATAAATTGAAAGGGAATACTTAACTTTGAGGGGAGGAAAGTAAAATTATTGAAGGGCTTTCATTTTTGCTGTACTACCTGAATACTTTATAATAATCAGCTTTCTGCAAAAAAACAAAATATAAATTTAAAATTCATATCAAAATGTTTTATTATATGGTAGATTATTATTTCTCAATTTTGAAAGGTGTGTGAACAGATGGCCAAGTTTTGTTGCACTGATTTTCAAGGGCTATTTGAGGGCCATTATTAAGAAAAGAAGCATTACAGTTGTGTACAGTTCTTGATTATCATCTTAGTCTACTGCTAAATCCCATTACGAAGAATTCATGGGCAGTCTGCTGAAAGGTACAATAGCTTATACCACACACAACAGTACACTAGCAGACTGGAAGAACTAATCCCACTAACACCATGAAATGAGACGACTTGAATGCTGGCCCAGTTTTTGATGTTGTACTCCTAACTCCAGAGCTGGACTACCAATGCTGCGATAATCCCACTACTGTGTTATATACACATCAGAACCTTCTATTAAAACAGACTCCCTCCAGGAAACAGGGATCACTCCAGTCCCTATTCTCTTGCATGCAATGATATTTCCTAGTGATAGAAAGGAAAGAGGTAGGGCACTGGCCACTACCCTAGGGATAAGGGCCATATTAGAAAAAAAGAGTTTTCCTCTGGTTTAAGGACAAAAAGAAGTCCCTTTGAATGTATCTCTAACTGTTAAACTGAAGTGTCATTTATTTTACTTAAAAAATAAAAGATTTACTAAAAGATTTAAAAGGTATCTCCCTTTAATTGTGCTACTCTTGCAAATTATTTGAAGACTGGAATATATCTTTTGTAAACTATAATCTTCCATATATGACCCATCCAGAGGACACCCACAGACATCAGCCTACAAAAGCTACTCTGCAACTTCTAAGCCTGAGTCATAAACTCACTTCACCTCCCCCTCACCACCAGAAGCTAAAAAAAATAAGAAGCAGCTAGACAATGTTAGGTATTTTTAATTCAAACAGGCTCCCCAAGGTATCTATTGAGGTCATCAGTCTTCTATGAGAGGAATGTGAAGCTGTCCCTCAAAATGAGGTCTGACAGCAACCCCAGCCATGGCAGCAGCAGCTCCAGTGCACACACTTTGCTCCAAGAACTTTAGGGTCCTCTGTCTCCAACTCTGTCCAGTTGATCAGACATTAATGAAGTCATGGTTTCAATATATCAACCTGAGTGTTAACCTTTGGACTTTGGTCCATTTGTGTGGATAAGGTGAAAATCCATGTTATACAGATTTTTTTTAAAAAAAATACGAAATAAGATAAATGAACAATTTTGTGAACTTTAAAGGGTTATAATTGTCAAAATAGGAGACAGTTCACTAATTCTTCAGTGGAGAAAAACAACTTGAATTATGGACTACTTCTTCAAAGACCTTTTAACCTGCAGCATCTAGAATGGAATAAACAATTTAGCTTCTATTTCTAAATTAAAAAAAAAAAAAGTCTCCATTTTCCTCATTAAAAAAGTAACACAAGCCAATTTATTTCTAATTGGAAAATAACAGAAAAGCAATGTCATGTGACCTAATAAATATTCTCTATTAACACTGTGGTATTTTTCCCTCTAGTCTTTTATTTGTACTTAGGATCACAGTTAGTTTCCTTTTAAACAAAATTGTAATTAGACTAAATATTACTATTTCCATCTTGCTATCTTAAGCATTTTCTATGTTGTTGCACAATCACATGCTATATGACATTTCATCAGCTGTAACTCAGAATAAGCTGAACATAAAATATATAATGGAATTACTGACAGTTTCATAACAGTCTCTGAAATATTTAGTTAGAGACAAACATATTAAGAATTCTAGGCTTCTAAAAGCTAAACTTAATTTCTGGCAAGCATGACTGGTAATTACAACCAAAAGCCAAATATTGTGGAGTCCTTTTTTTAGACTAAGCAATCTTACCACTCAGCATATATAATCACTGAAACACTTCCAGCATAATGATATCTGTTCAGCTACTGGCAAACATAAACGTCTCTGAAAGCCAGAGAAATGTAAAAATTTTCTAATGTGGTTTGCAAAGTGAAAGTTATATTTTAAAAAACTGAAAGTATAAAACTGTGGTCATAAATATAATATTCAGAGAAAATCCATAACTATATATATTTTCACCTATGAGAAGTAGCTATATAAATCACCACAAAAAATAAAACCAATCCAATATTGAAAAAATGTAATCTGTTCAACAGTCCAAATTCATATAAGCATATCAAAGTATTTTCAAATTCTATATAAAATCAGAGGCAAAATTATTTATATTTTCAAACGTAGATACTTGAGCACCTAATAGTACCAGAAAATAAGAAAATGTTCAGCAAATGAACTGATGGGAGTACACCAAACGGACACAGGAGTCAGTTCAAAGAGCTTCCAACAGTTAAAGCTAGAGCAATTTGAGCAACAAAATAAACTAGTATGGATTCTAACCCAAAGTATAAAATAAATAGGAATTCATATTGATATAAATAATAAATAGGAGAGAACAGACAACTCTACAGAATAATGCTAAATAATTTATGTCAATACTGCCTCCTCAAGAAAATGAAGGCTAACTTCTGGTTCCTTCAGTGTGGGCTAGACAGAGTGACTTCCTCCCAAAAACTAAATTAGGTAGGGAAAAGAGTACTTTTAAGTCTGACAAACACTATCTCAGCCAAGTGATCAAGGCATCAACAGTGATAATTCATGTTGAGAGCAGGTACCATTGATATGAAGAATGGTATTTTACCTCTGCAGCCTTAATCCTAAGAACACAAAATCCCCACTTAATCATGAGAAAAATATACAAACCCAAACTGAGGGATGTCTTACATTCTCTAGAATACCTCACCAGTATGCCTTAAAATTGTCCAGGTCATCAAAAACAAAGTAAGTCTGAAAAACTACCGCAGCTCAGAGGATCCTAAGGGGGCATGATGACTATATGTAACATGGTATTACGGATGGACAGAAAAAGGACTCTAGGTAAAAACTAAGGAAGTCCAAATAAAGTATGGACTTCAGTTAATAACAATGTGTCAATATCAGTTCATTAATTGTAACAGATGTACCACACAAATAAAAGATGTTAGTAACAGGGGAAACTCAGTGTGGGCCATATGGGAACTCTCTGAAATATTTTTGCAACTTTTCTGTAACTCTAAAACTATTCTAGAAATTAAAGCCTATATATAATATGTATTATGTATGTACTAGATTAAAACGGGCCTATACATATAGGTAGATAATACAAACATAGACCCATCTAAATTATAAGAAGGCAGTGATTTGTTTTGCTCACTACCCTACACACTCAATGGTTAGACCATCTCCTGGCAATTCAATAAATTTTTGGAATAAATAAATGTACATACATGTTTTGTAAAACTGGTTTTATTTCTATAGTTCCACATTATTCCTTTATTTGTATAATTCCATCTATAAAAAAAAAAGGAAAAGTCTCACCTAATACTGGTCAAGAAATTGGCAAACATTCACGAAGGAACCCAATCATCAAATGTTATTATATCTTTACCATCATCCAGAAACTATGTGAAATGCTGGGTACTCAAAAATAAATAAAAACAGGTGGCTCACACCTGTAATCCCAGCACCTTAGGAGGCTGAGGTGGGCAGATTACCTGAGGTCAGGACTTTGAGACCAGCCTGGTCAACACAGTGAAACCTCATCTCTATGAAAAATACAAAAATTAGCATGGTGGCAGACACCTGTAATCCCAGCTACTCCAGAGGTCGAGGGAGGAGAACTGCTTGAACCCAGGAGGCGGGGAGGTTGCAGTGAGCCAAGATCATGCTACTGCACTCCAGCCTGGGCAACAGAGCAAGACTCTGCCTCTAAATAAATAAATACACGCATATGAAATAAACACTCTAATTGTGAGGAAGGAAGGTGAGAGCCTGGCTGATACACAGATGACAAAGATACAAAATGATTAAGTATGAGGTACCAGCTTTGGGTATCATAAGAACATGCCGGCAACACCTAAACCTGCATGGGATGGTAGGTGGCAAAGGATTCCTGAGGAAAAGAAGGCAAGGAAGCCCCAAATGACTCATGTGGAGAGGGAGGCAGAAACGTTCTGTCATGTGGGGCACTAAGGGCAAAGCATAGTGACAGCTGGTGCTTAGAAGGCAAGGAGGCACCAGACTCCTTTGGGGAGTTACTGGATGGAGGCTTTTTAGAGGGCCAATGAGGTGAGTAAGTTTAAGATGGGTGACTTTGATTGATCACATCTCTCTGGAGAAATGGGGGCAGGGATTCGGCAGAATGATCAAGTATGAGGTTGTGAAAACAAATCAAGCAAAGATGGTGAATTATTAATGTAAGGTTTGTTTCCAAGGATAAAACAAAGAAACTGAGGCCAGCACCAAAATAATCCAACGCAAGGGAATTTATTCAGGCTCCCCGGTGAGGTTCTGTGGTCCGGACAGGAGGGGCCGGAGAAGTCGCACGGACTCCTCTTAGACAGGGGGTTTTATATAGAGTGAAACAGCTTGATTGGTTGTGGGAGAGCAAGACTGCTATTGGGTAAGTTACAAGCCTTTACCTAGGACTTGGCTTGTTGTTGGTTGGAATTACTTGCCTGCTATTGGTTGTTAAGACTCGACTGCTATTGGATGTTAAGACTCAGCTGCTATTGGTTGTTAAGGCTCAGCTGCTATTGGTTGTTAAGACTTAGCTGCTATTGGTTATTAAGAAGCTATGGTTGCAGCATCTTGTTTGCATACTGGGCTCTTTAAGGGAAGACCAGGCTGTGCGATCAAGGGAGAAGAGAACATGCCCGAGCATGTCTGAACTTGCTCAGGGCTTGTAAAAGGGAAAAAAGGGGGGGGGGGGGTGTGCGTCCGAGCTCCCAGCAAGGCAACCAGCCTTACAATTAATACAACAGTAAAGAGGAGATAGAGCTGACAACTATTTAGAAGGTAATATCGGCAGATTTGGCAACTACTGAGTATTGAATGGCCATGTCTCTTAACTTTTTTTTTTTTTTTTTTCGAGACAAGGTCTCACTCTGTCACCCAGGCTGGAGTACAAGTGGCACAATCTCCACTCACTGAAACCTCCGCTTCCCAGGTTCAAGCGATCCTTCTACCTCAGCCTCCCCATTAGCTGGGACCCGACAGGTACACAACACCATGCCTGGCTAATTTTTGTATTTTTAAAAGAGACAGGGTTTCATCATGTTGTCCAGGCTCGTCTCAAACTCCTGGGCTCAAGTGATCCACCCACCTCACCCTCAGAGTGCTGGGATTACAGGCATGAGCCACCATGCCTAGCCTCTTAACTCATTTTTCCATTTTACTGCTTGCCCTGTTCAAATAATTCCCCCCAGAACACAGATAATTATGGTTTTGAAAACAAAGTAATCATCTCACTCTCAGTTTAAAACCTTCCAATGGCTTCCCTTACATACTCCAAAGCTATCTCACTCTCAGTTTAAAACCTTCCAATGGCTTCCATTACATACTCCAAAGCTAAAGTCCTTAGCGTGGTCTCCAAAAGACAATATAATCACATTCCTACTTTCTTCTTCAACTTCATCCTGTGTTACTTTCCTCCAGCCACATTGCTTTTCTTTCAATTTCTTAAAAATATCAAGCTCTTTCCTGTTTTAGAGCCATTCCTTTTGACTACAAAAATGCTCTTTCTCCTATTTGTTCTATGGATCTCAACTAAAATCCTTTCAAAAGGATCGGCCGAAAGAAAAGGTCTCTCTCCTACCACTACCAATTACTCTTCACCACAGCATCCTGTATATTTCTTTGTTTGTACTAAGATAGTTTGCATGCACAGTCGATTCTTGTTATTTGTGGTAACTATGTTTTATAAAGTCACTTCAAACACTGAATAATTGTGTGACAGAGTCACTCTATCTCTGAAGAAAAAGAAAATTCCAGGCAAAGAGAAGAATCAGTGTAAAAGTACAAATGTGTCTTAATGCCCAAACAATATTATCTACTCGAAAGTTAAGATGATAAGTTGGTATAATAAACATTAGTGCCTGAATAGGTTCATCCATCATAAACACCTCCCAGGCTGTAGAAGCAGTAACTTCAACTTGTTCAGTACCCTCCAGAGCTGTCCAAAGAGGACTTCTTTCTTAAAACCCAATAAAACTTAAACAAATAGAGATACTGCTATGGTTTGAATGTCTGTCCCCTCCAAAGCTCTTGATGAAATTTAATTGCTATTGTAACAGTATTAACAGCTGGGGCCTTTAAGAGCTGATTAGGCCATGTGGGTTCCACCTTCATGGGTGGGATTGGTGCTGGTATTTAAAAATCACCTTTATCCCTATCTGGCTCTCTCTCTATTTTCTGCCATGTGATAACAGAGCAAGAAGGTCCTTGCCAGATGCTACCCTCTCGATATTGACTTCCTAGCCTTCAGAACTGTGAGCCAATAAATATCTGTTCATTATAAATTACTCAGTCTCAGGTGGGCAAGGCGGTTTACACCTGTAATCCCAGCATTGTGGGAGGTTGAGGTGGGTGGATCACTTGAGACCAGGAATTGGAGACCAGCCTGGCCAACATGGCAAAACCCCATCTCTACTAAAAATACAAAAATTAGCTGGGCATAGCGGTACACGCCTGTAATCCCAGCTACTTGAGAGGCTGAAGCATGAGAATCGCTTGAACCCAAGAGGTGGAGATGGCAGTGAGCCGAGATCGCACCACTGCACTCCAGTCTGGGCAACAGAGCGAGACTATGTCTCAAGAAAAAAATATGTATATTACCCAGTCTCAAGGTATTCTGTTACAGCAGTACAAACAGACTAAGACAGACACTAAGACCACTGACAGTCAACGTTTGGAATGGGAGAATTCATCAATAAAGATATACCAGAATAAAAAATATAAAGACCACGTGTGGTGGTTCATGCCTGTAATCCCAGCACTTTGTGAGGCTGAGATGGGAGGATCACTTGAGGCCAGGATTTCGAGACCAGCCTGGTCAACAAAGTGAGACCCCATCTCTTAAAAAAAAGGAAAAAAAAAAGAAGAAAGAACATAAATGGAGCTTTTCAACTTCTTTTACTTCCAAGAACCCTAATAGTCGCCTTTGTCCTATTCCTCCTCTCTATGCTCAACCAGATTCAGTAATTGAGGGTCTGTTCACATTTTGGTTATGCAATGTAATAAGTATGCAAAACAGTAACAATAATCAAGGACACAATGTGGCTTTTCTCACTGAGAGAAAGTAAAATTATGAAATTCTATGAGGACTAGAAAATTACATAAAAAAGAAATATGAAATAAATTTCCCTTCATATAATAGGTACTAGACAAAATTACTTTTATATATGAATAATTGCAGCAATAAACACCGATAAAGCAGGAGTAATGGCATCATTAGGAATAGCAAAATTATTCAGGCAATGAACAGACCACTGGTGGTCCCAGAATCAGTCTGCTTTCTGATTACTGGGAACATACGATTATGAATAAATGAAAACCGCAGGATATGCTTATTTTCCCAAGATTTGTATGCTTATAGGCAGGTCAAGTGCTATAGATTCCAGGAGAGAATGTATTTCTAGTGTTTATGGTCCTGAGAGGACGGGTAAGGGTGACGACTGAGCAATCACAGCAAAGGAGAAGATGAAGTGTGTTAAATGTCAATTCATAGCCAGCAGAGTAAAAACATTCTTTCATTAATCTATACAGAGAACACCTACCTAAACTTTCATTGATGCAACCATCTCTGACACAACAATTAAAGAGTCAACATGTACTAAGCCTTAAATACAATGTGTTGTAATCTCCTGTGGAGGGAATTCTGGGGAAATGAAACACTCGGCAAGTCTATTCAAGGAGACAGAAGTCCAAAGATGGTAAATCAACTGGTTTAGATACAAATGAAAATCTTATCATAAAGACAATGTTCTGTATAGGTCATTCAAAAAAAATCTCATTGAGCCTATTCTGCTGAATAGAAGTACAGAATGTCCCCAGATAACAAGGCCAACCAGAACTGTATTTATCATTTCTATGAGAAAATGCAAACCTAGTTTACCATAGTGATGAGCCTTGACTCCTCTGGAAGCATTAGAGCACTGCTAACCAGGAACTCTAGTATTCCAGGTCTGTATTAGGGTCATTAAAGATTGCTAATCCTCTTCCACAGTGGCTATTTAAATTTAAAATAATAATTAAACAATTAAAAGTTCAGTTCCTTACTAAGCCACATTCCAACTGTTTAAGAGCCACATGACTAGTGGCTATTATACTGAACGGTGCAGAAGGAGAACATTCCCATCACTGCAGAAAGATCTCTGGGTAACACTACACTAGTTAGGAAAGAAGACTTCTCGCTTTTCTAGAGCATCATAAAAGAAAGCAGCTGTTTGTGGATGACTGATGGTGAAGGTAGCACGACAATGTGAATGAACTTAATGCCACTGAACTGTATACTTTCAAATGGTTAGGATAGTAAAATTTATGTTATATGTATTTTACTACAGTTTTTTTAAGGCAGCTCTCTTAGTTTCAGTCGATCCATATTTTCTCAGGTATACAATCAACTGAACTGGGTCACTAAACTAGACCCGCTTCAAGCGTGGAGCACGACAAAGGCATGAATTTGTAAACGGCTGTTCAGTATGCAAAAGAGAGTCAATTCCTGGAGAGATCCAAGATGGCCAATTAGCAACAGCTCAGGAATGTAGCTCCCAATGAAAGCGCAGAGAACGAGCGGACACCGCACTTTCCGACGAATTTTTGTTGCCCACAGACTGGAAGATTCCCGGCAGAGGAGCCACACGGGTGGCCAGCGCGACTCTTTTGGCCAGTGCAGCTGTTTTGCCGGTGCCCCAGCGCGGCGCTTCCTGGTGCGGAGTATACGGGACAGACGGGCTCGGCTGGTCCCATCCCCACAAGGAAAACAGCAATTGGAGGCGCTGAGGACTGAGAGTTTCACAGCAAACACACCGAACCCGGGAAGGTCCGGCTCTGTGGGGAAGGGGCGTCCGCCAAAGGAAAACTAAGAAACAAAAAAACATCATCACCGGGCAGAGAGAGATCCAAGATGGCCGCGTAGCAGCAGCTCAGGATTGTAGCTCCCAGTGAAAGCGCAGAGAGCAAGTGGATGCCGCAATTGCAGACGAATTTTTCATGCCCATAGACTGGAAGATTCCCGGCGAAGGAACCACACGGGTCACTGGCGCGACTCTTTTGGCCGGCGCGGCGCTTCTCAGTGCAGAGTATAGGGGACTGGGTGCCTAACTTTTAGTTGGGCTCCGCTGGTCCCATCCCCACAAGGAGAACAGCAATTGGAAGCACTGAGGACTGAGAGCAAGCACAGCTGAACCCGGGAAGGCCCAGCTCTGTGGGTGAGGGGCATCCGCTGAAGGAAAACTAAGAAACAGAAAAAACTTCATAACCAACAAGCCGGACGTCCACTCAGAGACCCAATCTGAAAGTCGGCAATTACAAAGACAACAGGTGGATAAATCCACAAAACTGGGAAGAAACCAGTGCAAAAAGGCTAAGAACACCCGAAATCAGAATGCCTCTCCTCCATCAGGGGATCACAGCTCCTCATGAGCAAGAGAACAAGGCTTGACTGAAGATGTGTGATGAACTCACAGAATCAGGCTTCAGAAGGTGGATAATAAGAAACTTCTGTGAGCTAAAAGAAACATGTTCTAACCCAATGCAAAGAAACTAAGAACCTTGAAAGAAGATTTAACAAAACGCTAACAAGAATGGACAACTTAGAGAAGAATATAAGTGAATTGATGGAGCTGAAAAACACAACACGAGAACCTCACGAAGCATGCACAAGTTTCAACAGCCGAATTGACCAAGCAGAAGAAAGGATATCAGAGGTCTAAGATGAACTCAATGAAATAAAACGAGAAGGCAAGATGACAGCAAAAAGGGTAAAAAGGAATGAACAAAGTCTCCAAGAAATATGGGACTATGTGAAAAGACCTAATCTACGTTTGATAGGTGTACCTGAATGTGAAGAAGAGAATGAATCCAAGCTGGAAAATACTCTTCAGGATATTATCCAGGAAAACTTCCCCAACCTAGCAAGGCAGGCCAATATTCAAGTCCAGGAAATACAGAGA